>CM076580.1:1410722843-1411004219 GCA_034641835.2 Pinus albicaulis | reverse complement strand
TCTGTAATATTCCCTTTTTTGGTATCACCTATGACAGGGCTAGGATGGACTTCCAGAGTTAGGAGCAGATTAGTCACAGGTACAGGTTGGTGTCATCAGCGGGCCAAGGGGCTTTTTCGAGGAGTTTTGAGGAGTTTCTATGTGTTCGGGTGGCATTCGCTTGATATATTCCACCATTCGAGCAGTTTGGCTTTCGTTCCGGTGCATTCCGACAACTTTCGGAAATTTGAGTTATTTATGGGCTTAACTTAGCTAATTATGCTCACGGTGGCATTCTAGGAGGAATACATGACATAACACCTTAGTGTAATAGCTCATTGGAACCGGGACAAGGAGACCTCCATGATGGGACAGTTGGACATGAGTTTCAGTGACCAGGGGAGACATGGTAGCTGATTTACTCTTTTCTGCATTAAAAAGGAATATTTTAATAAGAGGAAAAAGTGCACCATGAATAAAATAATAATAAATAATGCTCTAGAAGGCTCCAAGAGATCTATAAAAGAAAGGGAGGAGGCCATTGGGAGATATCTTTGGGATGATATCATTTCTTGTATGAGAGGTTTGAGACGTGGTTCTCTACTTCATCTGTAGCCCCAGGACGGAAACCCTCGGGTGATTTGTGAGTGTTGGACGGAAACCCAACTCTCTTTGAGGAGACTTCATCCAGAAGTTTCGCAGAGCTTCAGAGACATTGGAGTGAGGATCATTCAGATCTTCAACAGGTGCTTCAATGGGTTCAGTGACAACTTTTGCCATAGCTGCTTTGCAGCAGTGTTCTTACCGAGCCATCTACATCATTGCCAGTGTCATTCATCAGTTGGGCCAGAGATCTTTCTGGTTTTTGGTCCGCTTTCTTGGCAAGCTCAGGTTCCGCTGTTACTTTATGTTGATGTACTTTTTACCATGGATTAATAAAATGGCTCAGTGATTTTATCGGCATCCATTGTGTTATATTAGTGGTTGTGTGTTTATTTCCATTTATTTTGCTGCTCAAGTCTATTTTTGCATTTTTAGTTAAAATATCCCATCCGGGATATTACAGTGGTATCAGAGCTTCAATCTTGGATCAGCCTGAGGGTTTCTAGTTTTCATTTGCAGCTATTTTGGTTAGAAGGGCCTACGCAGTCATTGGAGGAGGCTCATTTGTGGGAGCTGCATTGGTGGGATTTTAGAAGTGGGGTGTTGGGAAATTGATAAGAGAGCCATTTGAGGAGGTTGGTAGGAATTTTGGAGAGCAGTGATTAACAGTAGCAGCTGCAGTGCCAGAAAACGAAATTGGAAGAGGGCCAAACTACAAAGGGTCATATTTTGAAGGTTGGAATTAGAGGAGATCATTTCTGGGTTTTCTTGGGTTTTGGGCAAGGATCACCTTCCCAAATTCCTAGAATTTTTTGAGCAGTTTTCAGTGGGTAAATTAGTGGCTAAAGTCAGACAACAATGTAGTCTTGGAGCAACAGTTGCAGAATTTCCAGAGTCGGCGCAGAGCTTGAGGAGAGATCATTTCCTTGCATCTGAGGTAGCATTTTTCTCACCTGAGATTTTTTAGATTGCTTTGCTAGGATGAATTCATATTGTTGTGAAAAAATGATTTTGCTAGAGCCCAATTTGTGCAAAAATATTAGAAAAAACTTTAATGACTTAGAAAGAATTCAGTACCAGCTACAGTTTGAAAAATCACTTGCACAAGGTGCTTGGAGCTGTAATGATTCTTTGGATCAAAGAGAAAAACCAAACAACAAACCCTTTTCAAAGGGGATACATGCCATCCTACAGCTAGAGCAGATAAGGGATTTGCAAAAAGAGTTTGAGGTAGGGAATTGGCTCTTTGCACTTGGATCTGATTTGAAGGACCTAAAGATGACCGCAAAAACTTTCCTTAATTTGGAGAAGCTAGAATCACATCTTCCTAAAGTGAGCCAATCAGATTTGAGGGTCCTAAATTGGGCACTCAAACCAACAATGCTTGCTTTAATTCATCCAAGATTCTTGGAACATCCTTGTGAAGGAGTCAGACTTATAGTAGCTTCTTGTCTCAGTGAGATTATCAGAATAATTTCACCTATGCTTCCTTATAATGATGACATTATGCGGAAAGTTTTCCAACTAATAGAAGAGAATCTTTAGGATCTACATAACACCTGGGGTCTTGCCATTGAGAAGAGGATGAAGATCTTAGAAATCATGGCTGGAGTCATGGGTAACAATGATGACATTTGCAGGATGCTACAGACCAGGTTGTTGACCATTTGGAGGAAAGAAAAATTGGCTTCACCTGTTGCTTATAAACTGGCTAAGAGTTTGGTTGAGCAAAACATTGGGTGTTTCAGGAGAGTGTTGACCAGGGAGGAGCTACTCCAATTTGGTGGATCAGGCAACAAGAACGAGTTGAGGAGGAAGGGACTTTGTTTCATTTGCAAAGAACCTTGGGGACCTGATCACTCATGCTTGAGTGATGCAGCTGATGTGGCAAAGGTAGAACAGAAGGGCATTCCTTCTGTATGTCAGGGTGAGGACTCTTCTTTAGATGAGTCCATGGGATCAGATGATGATGCTTCTGAGGAGCGAGAGCAGTCATGTAGAGATGATGATAGTAGGCCGGAGTTGTATTCCAGTGTGCAGGGTGAGCAGTCAGGGGACTCTATGGGAGAGACTTTGGGTGATGAGTCACTTGTGATGATTCAGCTAGAGAAGCATATGATGGACCCTGAGTCAGCAGAGGAGGATACTATGCACATCATGCATGATAGTCCCTTAGGGGAGAGCCAGATGGAGGCTCACATCGAGTGTATGATGGATATACGGCTAACCTTGGGGTCAGCCACTGAGGAGGAGCAGTCATATGCGCAGACACCAAGCACGGTTAAAGCAGTTGCAGATCCATATCCTCTAGAGATGTTGGAGGTTGATGGGATAGTTCTGTAGGGGGCTAGTAGACAGCAGGAGCATGACACTCCTGATCAGGAGTGGGAGGAGCTGTTGGAGATGGTGGAGCATCCATCTGTGGGCCGACACATAGATGAGGTGCATATAGGTGCACATGCAGTCAGCAGAGCTGCGATACCCTCAAGGAGTAGCACTCTCTAGGAGTACATCGATGGGGCTTGCAACTTATCTTGCCCCACTTTGGCCCATTATAGAAAGAGGGGCTTTCTTCTACAGGCATCTTTCGTTGGCAGATGCGACAGAGCAGCATGAGTTGATTATGAGCTGGTGACAGCTCTCTAGGCTTGTTTCGTATGCGGTTGACACTACATTGGATTCTTCCTCCATGATAGATTGGCGGGAGATCATGAGCTGGTACCCTCTTAATGGTACGATTGTCTTCGTAGGGAGCACAACAGAGCAGGGGCCCTTAGACATAGCAGATGTTACAGATTCCAGTTGACAGTGGAGCACAGGTCAACATTTCTTCAGCACTCCATCCCGACTTCAGGAGCGCAGGATTGGCATGGGATTGAGTCAGGACTTGGATTGGAGAGAGGTGATGAGTTGGTACAAAGTTGATGGGACAACTTACACAGTCATAGAAACAACGCATCAAGAGTCATGGTCTTCACCTCTTAGAGCATTAGTTATAGCTAGAGGCAGTGCGCAGTCCGAGCCGTGGGACTTGGGTGATGATTGGCCATGGTGGTGTTGGGATCCGGGAGGATTGTTTGTTGGCTGGTATAGTGAGAGATCAGTTTGGGATCCCGACATTGAGGGGTCTATTCCGAGTGGTTTGACACAGGGGCATAGCAGCACCCAGAGGTTTGTATGGGATCCGGGCATTGGGTCTCAGTTGCGGCGGGTCAACAGAGTGGCCCACATATTTTGATTGCTTGAAGGCAAGCAATCTTGGGGCGGAAGGTTTGTAATATTCCCTTTTTTGGTGTCACCTATGACAGGGCTAGGATGTACTTCCAGAGTTAGGAGCAGACCGGTCACAGGTACAGGTTAGTGTCATCAGCGGACCCAAGGGCTTTTTGGAGGAGTTTTGAGGAGTTTCTATGTGTTCGGGTGGCATTCGCTTGATATATTCCATCATTCGAGCAGTTTGGCTTTCGTTTCGGTGCATTCCGACAACTTTCGGAATTTGAGTTATTTATGGGCTTAACACAGCTAATTATGCTCACAGTGGCATTCTAGGAGGAATACATGACAGAACACCCTAGTGTAATAGCTCATTGGAACCAGGACGAGGAGACCTCCATGATGGGACAGTTGGACATGAGTTTCAGTGACCAGGGGAGACATGGTAGCCGATTTACTCTTTTCTGCATTAAAAAGGAATATTTAATAAGAGGGAAAAGTGCACCATGAATAAAATAATAATAAAATAATGCTCTAGAAGGCTCCAAGAGATCTATAAAAGAAAGGGAGGAGGCCATTGAGGGATATCTTTGGGATTGTTGACCTTTCATGACCCATTCAACACATTTAACTTTCTGATTTTTAGTCAAGGTGTGCAAACCCCTACAGCTCTTGGGGAAAACCCGTTTAGCTTCTTCTTATTTCTAGAAAATGCTTTTTACAGGTGAGAGAAATACTCAGAAAAATCAACAAGTACAAATTACAACATCTACGTTTTCTATGCTTTACCACCACCTGAAAAGCGATACAAATAGCAAAAACATAACAATAATAAATGTTGTCTAGAGCCTTCTTTATTTTGTGCCTAGATTTTACTTGCCAATAAATGCATTGTACGGCCTCCTTGATTTTGCATTGCAAACAGAAATAAATGCTAATGCCGAAATCTCGATTTTCGTGCCAAAACAACAAAATGCATTTATGTGAAACCACCTCAAAATCCGTACAGAAGTAGCCCCATACGAACAACTTTGCCTCGAAATTCGTGCCAAAAAACAGGTTTTTGCTTCTCGAAAATTGAGCCAAACTCCTGTACAGCCTCTTGGGAAACATGCCAAAAAGCTACTGTACGGTCTTCTAGAAAATCATGCCAAAAACTGCCTTGGAATGTGAGCCTCTCCTAGCTGTACAGACTTGTTGAAATCCTGCCTTGGAATGTGTGCCAAAGTGTAGCCTCTTTCTCCTCACTGCCTAGAAATCTCCCTTGCTCTCTTTCTCTCTTTCTTGCAATTTGCTCATGAAAGAATGAATGACCTTTTCCTCCTTTTCCTCCTTTAACCTAACCCTAAGTGACTTTTGGGGAATCCCTAAATCCAATGGCTGAAATAGATTGAGATCTAGGGCTGAGATTAAATGCTTATTTAAATCTCACTTTCTATTTTTTAATTCACCCCACTTTAATAAAGACCCACTTAGTCATTTATTTCCAAAGTCACTTTTTCCTTTCTAATTTTACATTGACTTTATTAAAAGTCACTTTAAAATTAGACTTTAGTAACTTTATCACTTAGAGTCACTTTTAAATTAGATTTGACTTTATAAAAATTATAAAGTCACTTTAGGAGAAAAATTAAATTCTTTTGGACACTTTTCCCTAGGCCAAAGATCAAAGCCTTAGGGAACCACCTGTCCTCCGATAACCAAATTTCAACACTCCCTCTTACCGAGGAAGGTGTTCCTCACCACACCCATCTTGTCTCTGAAGTAGACATGTTTGCCCCGTGGTAAGGCTTTGGTAAGAATATCTGCAACCTGCTCATCAGTGGGAATATACTCAAGCTTCACAGCTCCCTTCTGAACATAGTCTCTGATGAAATGATATTTGATCCCAATATGCTTTGACCTATCATGAAATACTGGATTCTCCGTGAGTTTAATGCAACTCTGATTATCACAGTAAATCACTGAAGGTCTCAACGGCTGACCAAATAAGCCAAACAACATCTTGCGAAGCCAGATGGCCTCACAACTAGCTAGACTGGCTGCCATATACTCTGCTTCCGCTGAACTCAATGCTACTGACTGCTGCTTCCGGCTGAACCAAGACACCACTGCCGAACCCAACCCAAAACAGCACCCTGAAGTGCTCTTCCTATCAGAAGCACAACCTGCCCAATCAGAATCAGTGTAACCTGCCAATCTCACTCCATCCCCCTGCCTGTAGTCCAGAATATAATCCACTGTCCCCTGCAAGTATCGCAAAATGTGTTTTGCAACCACCCAGTGAACCTTCCTAGGCTCACACATAAAATGACTCATCGTGTTGACTGCAAAACAAATATCTGGTCTAGTGTTGACCAAATACATCAAGGAACCAATCAGCTGTCTGTACAATGTGGGATCCACCAACTCGGAATCCGAAGCATGAAGCTTCTTCCAGTTAGTGATCATCGGTGTCGACATGGGTCTACAATCCTCCATGTGGAATCTGCCAAGGATGTCCACAATATACTTCCCCTGTCCCAGGAAGAAATGCCCCTCCTCCTGCCCCACCTCCAAACCCAAAAAGTAATGCATCAAGCCGATGTCCTTCATCTCAAACTCCGCCGCAAGATCTCTCTTGCAGTGCTCTATGAGTCTCTCTGCACCCATAATGACCAAGTCATCCACATATAGCACCAGAATGAGAGGCTCCTCACCTATCACAATGTAGTAAAGGTTCGGATCTGCCTCACTCTTTGTGAAACCCATCTCCTGCAAGTATGTATCTATCCTGGAGTACCAAGCTCTGGGAGCTTGCTTCAGGCCATAAAGGGCCTTCTTCAGTCCGCACACATGGGACTCCTTCCCATGCACCTCAAAGCCCTGTGGCTGCTCAATGTACACCTCCTCCTGTATGAAGCCATTGAGAAATGCGGTCTTCACATCCATCTGGTGGATCTTCCAACCCATCTCTGCTGCTATCGATATAATGGAGCGGATCGAAGTATATCAAGCCACGGGAGCGAAGGTCTCCTCATAATCAACTCCCTCTACCTGGGAGAACCCTCTAGCCACAAACCTCGCTTTGAATTTCTCAATGTTGCCATCTGCAGCATGCTTTACCTTGTAAAGCCATCTGGAAGTAACCACGGATTTGCCCTCGGGCCTCAGCACCACCTCCCAAACATCATTCTTCATGATAGAAGAATACTCCTCCTGCATGGCCTCTCTCCAGACCTGCTGGCTAGCTGCCTCCTCATAGCTAGAAGGCTTAGAGTCAAGGATGTTGGCAACCATTGCCATATAGCTACAAAACCTCTCAGGTGGTCTGCTCTCTCTGACCGGCCTCTTAGGCCCAGCAACAGATGTGGCCTCTCTCAAGGTGTCCTGAAGCCACTTGGGCTTCCTCTTCCCTGAGCATACTTCTCCCATTGGAGAATGAAACTCCTCCTCATCATCATCAGGAGCCTGAACTCCTGACTGTCTGTCTGTTGTCCTCCTGCCTGCACCTGAACCTGTAGAAGTTGAGGTACCGTGTGAACTGTCCATCAGTGGACTCCCTAGTGAACTGCTCTGTGGACTGCTCTGCATGCTGCCCGTAGCACCACCCCTCTGACTCTGCGAGCCACTGCCCACTGACGGACCTGACATCGTCATCGATGTACCTCCGGATCCTCCTGATCCCTGCCCACTGGATCCCTGCGACTGACTCAACTACTGCTGAGGGTCTGGCTGATCCAGATACTCTAACTCCCGTGACCTCCTAAAGGCCCTGTCCTCCTCGAACTTCACATCCCGCCTGACAACAACTTTCCTCTGTGCGGGAATATAAATCCGAAAGGCCTTTGAGGTCTCACTGTAGCCCACAAAGATACCCTTCTCTGCGGTGGGCTCTAGTTTGGTCCTCTTCTCCTTGGGTATGTAGGAGTATGTGATGCACCCAAAGATACGAAGATGACAATATCAGGCTTCTTCCCAGAAAAAGCCTCCTCCGGAGTCATGTGCCCCAAGGCACGATGCGGACTCCTGTTCTGCAAGTAAACAGCTGTGTTGCAGGCCTCTGCCCACAAAAACAATGGCAACCCCTGATCATGTAACATGGCTTTGGCAGCCCCTCTGATGGATCTGTTCTTCCTCTCCGCAACCCTGTTCTGCTGGGGGTTGTAAGGAACAGTGAACTCCCTCCAAATTCCTACCTCCGCACAATAGTCAAAAAACTCTCCAAGGGTGTACTCCCCTCCATTGTCCGACCTCAGGGACTTGATCTTCCGACCTGTCTGTGTCTCCACAAGAGCTCTGAACTCCTGAAACCACTTGAAGACCTCACTCTTGGTCTTCAAGAAATAAATCCAGGTCCTCCTGGAGTGATCATCAATGAATAACACATAGTACTCATATCCACTCAAGGAAACATGAGACATCCGACCGCTCACATCGGAATGAATCAAATCAAGTATCCCGGTCGCTCTGCTGTCACTGCTGGGAAAAGGGGATTTGGCAAACTTGCCCATCGCACATCCTCTGCAAGTATCAAAGTGATCAGTACTGAAATCTGGCACACCTGTAGTGATCTCCCACAAAGTCCTCAAGGCTCCATGATACATGTGCCCCATCCTGCGGTGACAAATCTCACACAGCTCAGAACTGCTAGCTCTGCTGTCGGTGCTACTGTTCAATGCCAAAAGGGGCTAAAATGCAAACTTGTATGCCTTTGCATGCTGTACACCTATCACTCTAGCTGAATCAGCTGGAGTGCCCCTAAGATACATCAGCACCTGTCCTCCCCTGAATAGTACCTCATATCCTCTATCCTCCAATGCTGAGACAGATATGAGTTTCTTCCTCATCCCTGGCACATAAAGAACATCTGACACCTTCAAGGGAGGTTTAGACTCCCTCTGAAATGTCAGTGTTCCCACACCGACTACTCTAACAACTTTGTCATCACCGAGTACTACCTCTATATCAGTGCCACTCTTTGAAAGCTCTGAGAAGTACTCACGGACTCTTGTCATATGACGTGAAGCCCCACTGTCCACATACCAAATACCCAAAGATGCTCTGCTAGTCGAGGGAAATGCATGCTCCCTCTGAACCTCCATGGCAGGTGATCCTGCACTAGTGGACTCACAAGCAATAAACCAAACTCCGGGTCAAAGCGATCCATGAAGTCCTCTACCTCTGTTGATGCTGCCATGTTCTGGTTCTTCCCCTTCTTCTTCTTCTCCGGACACACAACTGCATAGTATCCCATCTTCTGACAATTCCAACACTTCACGTTGGAATAGTCCTTCTGCTTGTTGCCCTGTTTGTTTGCCTTTACCTTTGCCTTTGCCCCCACCCTTTGCTTGTGGAGGCTTGCTTCTTTCCCTTGGCTTTCTTGCCTCCCCGCCAACTGTGCTACACATCATCATCCTGCTCAACTAGTTTGGCTGCCCCAAACTGGCTCTTCCTAATTTCTGTCTGTATGCAATCATCCCAGAACCTCTCCCAAGTGGGAAGGGTCTCACATGCACAAACCCCATCAGCAAAGTTCATCCATGAACTGGGGAGGCCATTCACTGCAATTCGCACCAACTCAGTGGGTGGAATGACCTCTCCAACTGCTGCCAACTCATCTCTCACATTAGTAATATTTGTGAGATATCTAGTTGTACTATCAGTCTTACCCATCTTAATGGTCTTCAGCTTCTCCCTTAGGACCATTTTCCTATTCTCATTGGTACTTGGGTAGTTATTGGTCAATCTTGTCCACATCTCATGAGCATTTCTCTTTCCTCTCACATGAGGAATGCAATGGTCTTTGATTCCATCTAGAATCAGTCTCTTACCCTTGTTATTCTTTTTATTATAAGTTTCCAACTGAACAGCATCAGTAGGCACAACAACAGGGTGTTGTGCGGTATGCACCATGACACTTGCATTATCAAGGCTTCACAAGTCGTGGGATAACTTCCATGACGCAGTCACAGGTAGGGAAAAGCTTCCTGACTAGGAGCCGATATGGAGTGACTGCATATAGGAAGAAATTAGGAGGTAGTAAAGGCCTGCCACTCATGTCAAGCCGGTGGATGAAGAAAATTATGCCCTAGCTGGGAAGGGTACCAAGGGCAAAGGCAAGAAACATGCAGGACCAACTGAACCTAGCTCCAAAGGTCATAAAAGGAAGAAATATTTGTCCTGTAGAAATTTCCTATTTTCCCACCCCGGTTTTCAGTTTCACCTTATTTCTCCTTTTAGTTAAATGCTCTTTCCCATATCCTTATATTCAACAACAGAAAAAATATTTTTTGCTAAAAACACAAATTCTGGAAAATTTACAGAATGCTAGAAAATGCAGAAATAAAAAATCAGCAAGCTCAAAACAGCCATTCAACACATTTTAACACAGAGATTTTTGGTCAAGGTGACCCTGGAAAAACCCCCTACAACTCTTGGGGAAAACTAGTTTGAGAGCTCCTTCTTATTCCTGAAAAATGCTTTTTACAATAAGAGAAAAACTCGGAAAAATCAGCAAGTACAGATTACAACTTATCTCGTTTTCCGAGCTTAACCACCGCCTCGAAAAATGTGCAAATAGTAAAACTGAATCAGTAATAAATGTTGTACGGATTTCCTTGAAAAACGTGGCCAGAAATTTTCTGCAATAAATGTTGCTGTACGGCTTCCTCGATTTCTGTGCAAACAGCAATAAATGTTGTTGTACGGAATCTCAATTTTTGTGCGGAAAAAACAGCAGAACCTTGTTGTACAAAATCTACCTCGATTTTCGTGCAAGAGGACAGCCACTTGCTATACGGCCTGCCTCAAAATTCGTGCCAAATAAAACAGCCTTTTGTTGCCTCGAAAACTGAACCAAACTACTATACGGCCTCTTGGAAAACATGCCAAAAAGCTGTTGTACGGTCTTCTAGAAAATCGTGCCGAAAACTGCCTTGGAATGTGTGCCTCTCCTAGCTGTACGAACTTGCTGAAATCCTGCCTTGGAATATGTGCCAAAGTGCTGCCTCTTTCTCCTCACTGCCTAGAAATCTCCCTTGCTCTCTTTCTCTCCTTCTCCCAATCTGCTCATGAAAGAATGAATGACCTTTTCCCCCTTTTCCTTCTTTAACCTAACCCTAAGTGACTTTTGGGGAATCCCTAAATCCAATGGCTGAAACAGATTTAGATCTAGGGCTGAGATTAAATGCTCATTTAAATCTCACTTTCTATTTTTTAATTCACCCCACTTTAATAAAGACCCACTTAGTCATTTATTTCCAAAGTCACTTTTCCTTTCTAATTTTACATTGACTTTATTAAAGTCACTTTAGGAGAAAAATTAAATTCTTTTGGACACTTTTCCCTAGGCCAAGGATCAAAGCCTTAGGGAACCACCTGTCCTCCGGTAACCAAATTTCAACACTCCCTCTTACCGAGGAAGGTGTTCCTCACCACACCCATCTTGTCTCTGAAGTAGACATGCTTGTCCCGTGGTAAGGCTTTGGTAAGAATATCTGCAACCTGCTCATCAGTGGGAATATACTCAAGCTTCACAGCTCCTTTCTGAACATAGTCTCTGATGAAATAATATTTGATCCCGATATGCTTTGACCTGTCATGAAATACTGGATTCTCCGTGAGTTTAATGCAACTCTGATTATCACAGTAAATCACTGAAGGTCTCAACGGCTGACCAAATAAGCCAAACAACATCTTGCGAAGCGAGATGGCCTCACAACTAGCTAGACTGGCTGCCATATACTCTGCTTCCGCTGAACTCAATGCTACTGACTGCTGCTTTCGGCTGAACCATGACACCACTGCCGAACCCAACCCAAAACAGCACCCTGAAGTGCTCTTCCTATCAAAAGCACAACCTGCCCAATCAGAATCAGTGTAACCTGCCAATCTCACTCCATCCCCCTGCCTGTAGTCCAGACCATAATCCACTGTCCCCTGCAAGTATCGCAAAATGTGTTTTGCAGCCACCCAATGAACCTTCCTAGGCTCACACATAAACTGACTCATCGTGTTGACTGCAAAACAAATATCTGGTCTAGTGTTGACCAAATACATCAAGGAACCAATCAGTTGTATGTACAATGTGGGATCCACCAACTCGGAATCCGAAGCATGAAGTTTCTTCTAGTTGGTGATCATCGGTGTCGACATGGGTTTACAATCCTCCATGTGGAATCTGCCAAGGATATCCACAATATACTTCCCCTATCCCAGGAAGAAATGCCCCTCCTCCTACCACACCTCCAAACCCAAAAAGTAATGGATCAAGCCGATGTCCTTCATCTCAAACTCCGCCGCAAGATCTCTCTTGCAGTGCTCTATGAGTCTCTCTGCACCTGTAATGACTAAGTCATCCACATATAGCACCAGAATGAGAGGCTCCTCACCTATCACAATATAGTAAAGGTTCAGATCTGCCTCACTCTTTGTGAAACCCATCTTCTGCAAGTATGTATCTATCCTGGAGTACCAAGCTCTGGGAGCTTGCTTCAGGCCATAAAGGGCCTTCTTCAGTCTGCACACATGGGACTCCTTCCCATGCACCTCAAAGCCTTGTGGTTGCTCAATGTACACCTCCTCCTGTATGAAGCCATTGAGAAATGTGGTCTTCACATCCATCTGGTGGATCTTCCAACCCATCTGTGCTGCTATCGATATAATGGAGCAGATCGAAGTATATCGAGCCACGGGAGCGAAGGTCTCCTCATAATCTACTCCCTCTACCTTGGAGAACCCTCTAGCCACAAATCTCGCTTTGAATTTCTCAATGCTGCAATCTGCAGCATGCTTTACCTTGTAAAGCCATCTGGAAGTAACCACGGGTTTTCCCTCAGGCCTCGGCACCACCTCCCAAACATCATTCTTCATGATAGAAGAATACTACTCCTGCATGGCCTCTCTCCAGACCTGATGGCTAGCTACCTCCTCATAGCTAGAAGGCTCAGAGTCAAGGATGTTGGCAGCCATTGCCATATAGCTACAAAACCTCTCAGGTGGTCTGCTCTCTCTGACTGGCCTCTTAGGCCCAGCAACAGATGTGGCCTCTCTCAAGGTGTCCTGAAGCCACTTGGGCTTCCTCTTCCTTGAGCATACTTCTCCCATTGGAGAATGAAACTCCTCCTCCTCATCATCATCAGGAGCCTGAACTCTCATTAAGTATCACACATCTGTGTCCTCCACACCACTTTTGAACACGTAGATCTTTGAGAGTCAGTGAGCGTCCATCGAGTGGACTCCCTAGTGAAGCGCTCTGCGGGCCTGCTTTGCATCTTTGCCGACACCACCCCTCTAACTGTAAACCCTTGCTCACTAATGGACACGACATCGTCATAGATGTACCCTCGGATCCTCCTTGATCCCTACCTTTGGATCCTGTGGTGCGACTCGAGCTGTGCCCGAGGGTTTGAGCGATCGGGCTCTCCTATCCCATTGACCTCCTAAAGGCCATCCTCCTCGAACTTCACATCCCGCCCGACAACAACTTTCCTCTGCGCAGGAATGTAAATCTGAAAGGCCTTGGAGGTCTCACTGTAGCCCACAAAGATACCCTTCTCTGCGGTGGGCTCTAGTTTGGTCCTCTTCTCCTTGGGTATGTAGGAGTATGTGATACACCCAAAGATACGAAGATGACCAATATCAAGCTTCTTCCCAGAAAAAGCCTCCTCCGGAGTCATATGCCCCAAGGCACGATGCGGACTCCTGTTCTGCAAATAAACAGCAGTGTTGCAGGCCTCTGCCCACAAAAACAATGGCAACCCCTGATCATGTAACATGGCTTTGTCAGCCCCTCCGATGGATCTGTTCTTCCTCTCCGCAACCCCGTTCTGTTGGGGGTTGTAAGGAACAGTGAACTCCCTCCTAATGCCTGCCTCCGCACAATAGTCAACAAACTCTCCAAGGGTGTACTCTCCTCCATTATCCGACCTCAGGGACTTGATCTTCCGACCTGTCTGTGTCTCCACAAGAGCTCTGAACTCCTGAAACCGCTTGAAGACCTCACTCTTGGTCTTCAAGAAATAAATCCAGGTCCTCCTGGAGTGATCATCAATGAATAAAACATAGTACTCATATCCACTCGAGGAAACATGAGACATTCGACCGCTCACATCGGAATGAATCAAATCAAGTATCCCAGTCGCTCTGCTGTCACTGCTGGGAAAAGGGGATTTGGCAAACTTGCCCATCGCATATCCTCTGCAAGTATCAAAGTGATCAGTACTGAAATCTGGCACACCTGTAGTGATCTCCCGCAAAGTCCTCAAGGCTCCATGATACATGTGCCCCATCCTGCGGTGCCAAATCTCACACAACTCAAAACTGCTAGCTCTGCTGTCGGTACTACTGCTCAATGCCAAAAGGGGCTGAAATGCAAACTTGTACACCTTTGCATGGCGTACACCTATCACTCTAGTTGAATCAGCTGGAGCGCCCCTGGGATATATCAGCACCTGTCCTCCCCTGAACAGTATCTCATATCCTCTATCCTCCAAAGCTGAGACGGATATGAGGTTCTTCCTCATCCCTGGCACATAAAGAACATCTAACACCTTCAAGGGAGGTTTAGACTCCCTCTGAAATGTCAGTGTTCCCACACCGACTGCTCTAACAACTCTGTCATCACCGAGTACTACCTCTATATTAGTGCCACTCTCTGAAAGCTCTGAGAAGTACTCACGGACTCCTGTCATATGACGTGAAGCCCCACTGTCCACATACCAAATACCCAAAGATGCTCCGCTAGTCGAGGGAAATGCATGCTCCCTCTGAACCTCTGTGGCAGGTAATCCTGCACTAGAGGACTCACACGCAATGAACCCAAACTCCCGGTCAAAGCGATCTGCAAAGTCCTCAACCTCTGCTGATGCTGCCATGCTCTAGTTCTTCCCCTTCTTCTTCTTCTTCTCCAGACACACAACTGCATAGTGTCCCATCTTCTGACAATTCCAACACTTCACCTTGGAATAGTCCTTCTGTGTGTTACCCTGTTTACCTTTGCCTTTGCCTTTGCCCCCACCATTGCTTGTGGAAGCCTGCTTCTTCCCTTTGCCTTTCTTGCCTCTTGCCAAGAGTGCTACATCCTCATCCTGCTCAACTGACTTGGCTGCCCCAAGCTGACCTTTCCTGATCTCTGTCTGAATGCAATCATCCCAAAACCTCTTCCATGTGGGAAGGGTCTCACGTGCACAAACCCCATCAGCAAAGTTCATCCATGAACTAGGAGGTCATTCACTGCAATCCGCACCAACTCAGTGGGTGGAATGACCTCTCCAACTGCTGCCAACTCATCTCTCACGTTAGTAATCTTTGTGAGATATCTAGCTGCACTATTAGTCTTACCCATCTTAATGGTCTTCAACTTCTCCCTCAGAACCATTTTCCGGTTCTCATTGGTACTCTGGTAGAGATTGGACAATGCTATCCACATCTCGTGAGCATTTCTCTTTCCTCTCACATGAGGAATGCAATGGTCTTTGACTCCGTCTAGAATCAGTCTCTTACCCTTGTTGTTCTTTTTATTATATGCTGTCAACTGAACAGCATCAGTAGGCACAACAACAGGGTTCTGTGTGGTATGCACCATAATGTCCCAGACTTCTATCTCCTCAAAGATACTCTGCATTCTCTCCTTCCAAACGCTGTAATTGGTATGCCCATCCAACCTATCCTCCACTCTCAATCCCAATGACATCCTACTGTCCTAAAAACTGAAAAATAGCACTGCTGTAGTAAAGATAAAAATTGTGTGTGAAAAATCAGCTTGCTGGAATTTTCTGAGTGAAAAATCAGCAGACTGTACTTTTCTTCTTGTTGTCCCAAACTGCACTTTCAGCACCCAACCTCTAATACCATGTAGAAATTTCCTTTTTTCCCACCCCGGTTTTCAGTTTCACCTTATTTCTCCTTTTAGTTAAATGCACTTTCCCATATCCTTACATTCAACAACAGAAAAAAAATAATTTTCGCTGAAAACACAAATTCTGGAAAATTTACAGAATGCTGGAAAATGCATAAATAAAAAATCAGCAAGCTCAAAATAGCCATTCAACACATTTTAACACAGAGATTTTTGGTCAAGGTGACCCTGGAAAAACCCCCTACAATTCTTGGGGAAAACCAGTTTGAGAGCTCCTTATTTCTGAAAAATGCTTTTTACAGTAAGAGAAAAACTCAGAAAAATCAGCAAGTACAGATTACAACTTATCTCGTTTTCCGTGCTTAACCACCGCCTTGGAAAATTTGCAAATAGTAAAACTAAACCAGCAATAAATGTTGTACGGATTTCCTTGAAAAACGTGCCCAAATTTTTTTTGCAATAAATGTTGTTGTACGGCCTCCTCGATTTCTATGCAAACAACAATAAATGTTGTTGTACAGAATCTCGATTTCTGTGCCGAAAAAACAACAGAACCTTGCTGTACGGAATCTACCTCGATTTTCGTGCAAGAAGACAGCCACTTGTTGTATGGCCTGCCTCGAAATTCATGCCAAATAAAACAGCCTTTTGCTGCCTCGAAAACTGAGCCAAACTGTTGTATGGCCTCTTGGAAAACGTGCCAAAAAGCTGTTGTACGGTCTTCTAGAAAATCGTGTCGAAAACTGCCTTGGAATGTGTGCCTCTCCTAGCTGTAGGAACTTGCTGAAATCCTGCCTTGGAATATGTGCCAAAGTGCTGTCTCTTTCTCCTCACTGCCCAGAAATCTCCCTTGCTCTCTTTCTCTCCTTCTCCCAATCTGCTCATGAAAGAATGAATGACCTTTTCCCCCTTTTCCTCCTTTAACCTAACCCTAAGTGACTTTTGGGGAATCCCTAAATCCAATGGCTGAGATAGATTGAGATCTAGGGCTGAGATTAAATGCTCATTTAAATCTCACTTTCTATTTTTAATTCACCCCACTTTAATAAAGACCCACTTAGTCATTTATTTCCAAAGTCACTTTTCCTTTCTAATTTTACATTGACTTTATTAAAGTCACTTTAAAATTAGACTTTAGTAACTTTATCACTTAAAGTCACTTTTAAATTAGATTTGACATTATAAAATTATAAAGTCACTTTAGGAGAAAAATTAAATTCTTTTTGGACACTTTTCCCTAGGCCAAAGATCAAAGCCTTAGGGAACCACCTGTCCTCCGGTAACCAAATTTCAACATGTCCATAATTAAGTGTTTTCAATGCCATCAATTTGGACATTATGCTACCAAGTGTCCACAGAGAAAGAAACAGTCAGTTGTGACTGAAAAAGATGAGTTCAATCTAAATTTGAGAAGGAATTTTCTCTCATTGAATGCATGGCAAGTTCAGCGTCTAGTAGTGTATGGTTTATAGACAATGGGGCTTCACATCACATGAGCGGATGTAAAGATTTTTTCAGTCAGCTTACTGGAAAGGCCCAAAGAATCACCATAGAGCTTGGTGATGATGGCAAGTACTCAACCATGGGTGTGTGTACTGTCAAATTTAGGCAGTCCCCTCTTTCTCAAGGATGTCCTCTATGTTCCAAGGCTGAAGAAACACCTTGTTTCAGTTTCAACAAAGGAAAAGTCTTTTGAAACCCTCTAACTCATCAGGAGAGGCCAAGTAGATTGGAGTAAGGGTGAAGTGGCTTGACAAATTGCAGTTTGACTCAGCAACAGTGTTGATCAGCAAGGTTGGTCGTAAGCAAAACAAGGACGCAGGGGAACTTTGGCATAGACGGGAGGGGTATTTGGGGCGTTGAAGATATTGCAGGAGATTTCCACAAGATTGTTGAAATGCAGCTTGGAACAGCATGATGTGTGCAAGGGCTACACACTTGGAATGTACGCAAAGACTTCCTTTCCCAGTGGAGACAACAGAGCTACAGCTATTCTAGATTGGGTACACTCAAATGTATGTGGCCCTTTATGTTCTCCTTCTCTCATGGGTTATAGATATTATGTCATTTTTATTGATGATCATACTAGTGAAACCTAGATATTTTTCATGAAGAAAAAGGAGGAACTCTTCTCAAAGTTTGTAGAATTCAAGGCCCTAGTTGAAAACCAATCAGGCATAAAGATCAAGGCCTTGAGAAGTGACAATGGCGGTGAGTATATCTCAAATTCCTTCAAGGACCTTTGTGCCAAGGAAGGAATTACGAGAGAACTCATAGCTCCCCATAATCCTCAACAAAATGGGGTAGCTAAACAGAAGAACCGCAGTATTGTTGGAGAAGCCAAAGCTATGCTATATGACTAGGGATTGCATATGTTTTTGTGGGCAAAGGCATGCAACACAGTGTGTTCCTATAGAATAGGAGTCCACACAAAGTTTTGGGACAAGTTACACCAAAAGAGGCATTCATAGGCAAAAAGCCTAATTTATCTCACTTCCGCATCTTTAGTAGTTTGGTGTATTGCCATGTGTCCAAGGATAGCAGGAAGAAGCTAGAACACACAGCTAAAAAAGGGCATTTTTGTGGGCTACAACAAGAGATTTCAGGTGTACAGGGTGTATGTTCTAGCATTGAGAAAAACGATGCTTAGAGATGATGTGAAATTTGAGGAAGCAAGGGCTCTCAGGAAGTCCTTGGAGCGTGGGTATTGTGCAAAGCAAGAGGAGGGGCAGCATGCTCCCAAGCAAGAAGCTCAGCCAACTTCTCAATTACAATCACAGTCAGTGGGTGGTTAGGTCATACACAAGGATGATGAGGAGACTATACAGGACGACGATGAGAGAGACGAAAGAGTGGAGACAGTCACTCAACCAGTGACTCCAAGTAGAAGGAGGAACAAGTGGGTCGAGAATCTGATTAGAGAGCCCTAAGAGAGGGTTGGGGCACCCATCTCTAGCTTCTGGCAAAGCAAACAGCCATAGAGATACTTTGGCTACATGGCACTTAGTACAGAGCATAGTTATTAAAACCGGGCGGTCAGATCAGCTTCCGGTCACAACCGCCCTTGCAACCCGGTTTTGAGGGGTGTCTCACCTGAATTGGCCAGTTAATCGGACCTAACCGGCTGGTTAGGTACGGAACCGGCCAGTTAATGCATAAACCGGCCAGTTCTGTACCTAACCAGTCGGTTAGGTGTCCCTTCCTTGCGCGGACCCACTAGCGGCCAGCAACACAGCCTTAGGGCATATGTGGAGGTAAGGGGAGGGTTGTTTCCCTCCAAAAACACCCTCCCCAATCGTTTATAAGCAGGGGCAGCCTCTCCTTTGTCTCACACCAACTCATTTGTTGTTTGTGAGTTTGATTGAGAGCTTCGAGAGTGTTGAGTGTTTGCCGGAGCAGTGATCTTGGAGGCTTGAAGTTGGAGTTGGAGCTATCTTGGAGATAGTTTGGAGCTGTCAATAGCGTTGGCATCTTCAAGAGGACGCTAATGAAGCTAGTTTGCATTGCCAGGTAAGAATTTTCACTTGAAAAATGCATCATTTCATTGTTGTTCATGTATTTATTTTCTCATGTGTTTAGCTATTTTATTGCTCTCAAATCTCTAGTCCTATGCTATCAAATTTTGCACGTTTGAATGTGCATTTTGTTTCGTAAATTTAGCCTTAGTTGTCCATTTATCTTAGCTGCAATTTCTTTTAAATGGCAGATTTATTTCCAAATTTCAATTATTTCAAGTCAAGATGCCTCCAAAAGCCAAGGATAGTGCATGGGCCCATTGTGATGTGGTTGAGGGAAAGATGGTATGCAAAGTTTGTCAAAAATGTATTGGAGGTGGGGGTATTCTTAGATTGAAACATCACTTGGCTGGGATAAGAGGCAATGTAACGCCATGTGATGCACCTAAAGCAGTGTTAGGTCTGGTTAGGGCAGAATACCTTGCCAAGCTTGAAAAGTTTGAGGAGACTAAGGCTAGGGAGAAGGCCATCCAAGATGAAATTGCAAGGAAGAGGGAAATAGTAGAAATGTTGAGAGAGAGTGGGTATGAAAATGATGAGTATGATATTCAAGACTCCACTTCTATCCCTTCCACCAATAACCCCTTTCACTATGTTCCTCTTGTTGGCAAAAGATCAAACCCAACAAAGAAACCCAACCTCATGAGTTATTTCTCATCCACTGCTAATCCCACAGCCACTGCCTCCATGTCCTAGCCAACTCCAAGTCGTCAACCCACTTTGGATCAACATTGGAAAAAACAATGCAAAGAAGCTTCTTATCAATACATTGCTAGATGGTGGTATGATTCAGATATCCCATTTAATGTTGCTCGCTCACCTTATTACCAAGCTATGTGGGACTCTGTTTTTGTTGCAGGAAAGGGCTTCAAAGGCCCTACTGTGCATGACTTAAGGGGAGCTCTTTTGCAACAAGAGATTTGTAATATTGATGAGTATTTGGCTGAATATAAAAAGTCATGGCTCAAAACAGGTTGTTCCATCATGTCAGATGGATGGACTGATGGAAAGAACCGCACTATCATTAACTTCCTTGTTGCTTGCCCTCGAGGAACAATGTTTTTGAGATCAGTTGATGCATCTGATAAGGTGAAGGATGCAACCCTTCTATTTGAGCTTTTGGATGAGATTATTCGGGAAGTGGGAGAGCAAAATGTTGTGCAGGTCATCACAGATAATGCCTCAAACTATGTTCTTGCTGGAAAGATGCTTGAGTCCAAGTATAATACCATATTTTGGACTCCATGTGCTGCACATTGCATAGACCTCATGCTTGAGGACATAGGCAAAGTGGAATGGGTAAAAAACACTGTAGAGCATGGCAAGTGCATTACAAAATACATTTACAACCACTCATGGGTATTGAGCCTAACGAGGAAAAACACTAGGGCAAAGAGCTTGTTAGGTTTGCCATTACGAGATTTGCAACTCACTTCCTCACGTTGCAATGTCTCAATTCTCAACAGAAAAACCTGCAGAAAATGTTTTCTTCTGATGATTGGACTGAATCCCAGTGGGCTCGTAGACAAGATGGAAAAGACACCAAAAAGAAAGTCTTTGACATTAATTTTTGGAAAAGGTCTTCAGAGCTGGTAAAAATTACTGAGCCCCTTGTTAAGGTGCTAAGGATGGTGGATGGGGAAAAGATGGCAATGGGATACATTTATGAGGCTATGGATCAGGCCAAGGAGCAGATACAGGCAGCTTACAGGGACAAGTTAGCTAAATATGGCCGGATATGGGAGATCATTGATAACAGATGGAACAATCAACTCCATCGTCCTATACATGCAGCTGGGTATTTTTTGAACCCAAAGTATCATTATAGAGCTCGGCTAGGAGATCAGCAGGATGGGGAGGTCAGATCTGGATTGATTGATTGCTTGGAGCGCATGGTCCCTAACCGTGCAGACCTTTTGGAAACACATAAACAACTTACTCATTTCAGTATGGCAGCTGGTACCTTTGGAAAGAACTTGGCAAAAATGGCAAGAGATGTGGATCAACCATGTAAGCAATTCCAATTTGTTTTTCTTTTCAAGTTAAATTGTTTGTAAATAAGTAATGAAATGAACTATGTTACTAATGAATGTCTTTTTATTTGCAGCACATTGGTGGGAGTCATTTGGCGGCCAATGTCCTCAATTGCAAAGGTTTGCAATTAGAATCCTCAGCCAAACTTGCAATGCTTCAGGTTGTGAGCGCAATTGGTCTATTTTTTAGCGCATACACACAAAGAAACCATTTGGAACAGAAATGGTTAAATGATCTTGTGTTTGTGCAATACAACCTTCACTTGAGGCGGAACCAACTGATGAGCAAAACACCTGATCTAGATCCCATTGTGTTGGATGATATTGATCCAACATCAGAATGGGTGGAGGAGACTAAAGATCCAGTGTTTGAGGCTGATTTTGATTTTGATGCAGCAGTAGAGAGGGGTGAATTTGAAGCAGATTTGGTGGCGCCATCAGACGTAGACCCAGGATTGGTAGCTGCATCAAGCAAAGGCAAACAACCAATGGACGACACTAGTCATGCACCTCGAGTAACTCGTGCTTCCATTAGGTCCACTTCTATTGTTATTGGTGGCAGGGGTACTGAGGTTGCAGATGAGCCTAAGGCTGAGGCATCCTCAGACTCTGATCCAGATGATGTCTATGTAGCAGCCGATGTTGATCCCTATGTCTAGTAGCGGTGATGAATTTGATGATTGATCATCATTCATGTGTAGTCTTGTATTAGGCCAATGGCCTCATAGCTTGTAGCATTGTTTTTGGACTTTATGGGCCATTTGGAGCCTCATTGCTTATGTATTTTCCGATGATATGTATTGCACTCGGTGCCATTTTGATATATTCACCTTTGCATGGTATATAAATGAGCAAACTTTGCATATTTTGTCTCTATTGGCTTGGAATCATGGTTGCAAATCTTAAAAATAGTTTTTTTTATTAAAAAATAACTATTTAATGTATTTTTTTTAAAACTGGTTCATTGAGATCTGACCACTACCGGTTAGACCGGTTCTGGTTCGAAACCCGGTTCATTACGTCCACCGGTCCGGTCACCGGTTCCGGTTTTAATAACTATGGTACAGAGTGAGTTGACTCAAAGCCTTCTAGCTTCAGAGAGGCTGAGTCACAGCAAGTCTAGAGAGATGTCATGGCTGAAGAGTATAACTTCATTATGCAGAATGGTGTTTGGGAAGTTGTGTAAAGACCGGAGCACAAGACAGTGATTGGATCCAGACGGGTCTAGAGGATTAAACGTGGAGCGGATGGGAGCGTAGAGAAGTACAAGGCTAGATTTGTGGCCAAAGGCTTCTCTCAAGTTGAGGGCATAGATTATGACAAGACGTTCACTCCAGTTGCCCGCTACTCATCTATCAAGACTATTATTGCCTTGGCAGCAGAGATGGGGTGGAAAATCCACTAGATGGACGTCAAAACAGCCTTTCTCAATGGAGAAGTTGAGGAAATTTACATTAAATAGCCAGAGGGGTATGAGACACAACAGGGATTCGCATGTGTGCAGGCTCAATCAAGCTCTCTATGGGCTCAAGCAAGCCCCAAGCAGTGTTTTAAAAATCGGACTCGAGTTCCGAAACGGCCGAGGGTTGGCTCCGACTTCAACTCCGACTCGATATCGACTCGGCCAGTTCGGTTTCAATGACTCGGTCTTTGTAAAAAATACATTAAATATTAATTTTTTTATAAAAAAACATAATTTTAAAGATTTTCATTCATGTTTCCAAACACAAAGCATGAATATATCCATTATATCAAAATTGCACCCAGTGCAATGTCCAATATATGATGATGATATAGAGATCAAAACAAAAAACATAACCAAGGAGACTCTAAATGACCTCTACAACAAAACATGAATAGTCACTACTGCTAGACATTTGACAAGACAATATCCTCTGCCTCAAACTCTAAACCAGAGCATCCTCCTCTAAATCCACATCCTCAACTAGAATTGTAGCACGTTGAGCCTGAGATAGACGAGTTATGCACCTCCGTCGTGGCTGACTAGAGGAAGTGCCTGCGGCTGCAACTAGAGGACTTGGAGTTGGGACTGGGCCTGCTACTAGTGGATCTGCATTGGCTCCAAATGGTTTCTCTTCTTTGTGTGAATCCTCTCAAAGACAGACCAATTGCGCTCACACCCAGAAGCACTGCAAGTTTGACTCAAAATGTGGATTGAAAATATCTGCAATTCAAGACAATGGCTTGGTCGGCTCGGTGTACGGCTCGATCGGCCCAGTGTACGACTCGGCTGGCTCGGTCACAAACCGACCTCCGGACCGGTTTTTCCACTGAGTCAGTCCGGCCGGGGGTTTGGCTCAGTTGACTAGGCCGATTCCGAGCCGGTACGGCCGATTTTTAAAACTATGGCCCCAAGAGCGTGGTATTCGTGCATAGACAGCTATCTTCTTGGATTGGGCTTCAGCAAGAGTGAAGTTGACCCTAACCTGTACTTTATTGTGGTAGGGGGGTAGCCTCTCATTCGTGTATTGTATGTTGACGATATCATCTTGACAGGGGACGAGAAGCTCATCAAGGAATGCAAGGTTGATCTTGCATCAGAGTTTGACATGAAGGATGTAGGACTGGTGCACTACTTCCTTGGATTGAAGGTTTGGCAAGGTGATGTGCAGATTTTCTTGCGACAAGGCATGTATGCTCTTGAAATTATCAAGAAATTTAGGATGCAGGCCTATGGCCACTCCTTTAGTGACAAACTAGAGGAAGATAGATGCCATCAGGGCAAGACATGTGGATGTTACACTCTACAGACAGTTGATAGGGTCGTTGATATATCTGATGAACACACGACTAGATATTTTGTATGTAGTAAACCAACTCAGTCAGTTTATGGTAGAACCCACAAGAGTGCATTGGGTAGTTGCTAAGCATGTATTGAGGTATCTCAGGGGCACAATTGACTTTGAGTTGGTGTACAAGAGAGTAGATGAAGTGAAGCTGACAAGCTTTGCAGATGAGATTAGGCAAGGAGTCTAGCAGACAGAAAGAGCACTTCAGGTTGCGCATTCAGTGTGGGATCAATAGTTGTTTCCTAGTTCAGCAGGAAGCAAAGATCAGTAGCACTGATCTCAGCAGCGACTGAATACATATCTACTAGTATGGCAGCTTGTGAAGCTATTTGACTGAGAAAGTTACTTGCAAGAATCTTCAATCAAAGTTTGGAACCCACAGTGATTCACTGTGATAATCAGAGCTACATTAAGCTCTCTGATAATTCAATGTTTCATGACAGGTCCAAGCATATTGAAATCAAGTACCATCATCTCAGATATTGTGTTTAGAAGCGGAAGATCTAGCTTCAGTATATCCCTACAGCAAAGCATACAGCAAATATTTTGACTTAGGCTTTTCCCAAGGGCAGCTTTGTATTTCACAGAGATAAGTTGGGTATTGTGGAGAACCACTTCCTCTATAAGAGGGAGTGTTCAAGTTAGAGAGAAAGTGGTCTAGCTAGATTTAGAGGTGTGCCACCAAAACTCCACTAACAGCCAAATTTTATTTTTCTCTAATGTCTGACTTAGGAAACATTTAAAATTTCTTAGGTGGGCAACAAATCAATTTCAGCCCTTGGATTTTTGTATTCTCATCTATTGAGATCAATTGTGGGACCCAAGTAGATTTGAGAGGGAAAAGGGAAACGTGACACTTAGTACGCATCATATTGTTTGGTGAAGGCTTCAAGAATTAGGGCAGCATAGTTATAGCAAGACGCGGGCTTCAACAGCACAAAAATAGCAAAGAAGAAGGGCATAATTGTTGTGGGACAACAACATAAGTGCCCAGCACTCAACACTTGTGCAGAACAAGCACACAACGGAGGTCGTACGACCTATGCGAACAACTACAATGCAGCCTACGCAGGAGAACCACGAGCTGGGTCGATTTCCAGCATGGCTGAGTAAATTTCAAGAAGAAAATCATAAGGAAGGTCTTCCTTCCAGATGTAATTTTTCTCTAAAATTTTCTATTTGTTGAGGTCGCCTTAATAGAAGCCACCAAATAAGCAAGTTTTCCTGTATTGGGTTTCCTAGGTAAATTTTGTGTCTTTATGGTGATGTGATTATGTTTTTATTTTTGGGTTTCTTGTTCAATTTCCACTGCATGTTCAGTAAGCTAAAACTTAGATAAATGTCTTTCGGATTAATCACATCATTAGGATTTGGTCGACGTTTCGAACCAGCTAATGTGGTTCATCCTCAGGACAAGGTGGAGAAACTAATCAACCTCGAGGAATAAATAGTGGAGATGCAAACTTAGCATATTTGTGGAAGAAGTTAAATTTCTGTTTCAATTATTTACTTGTAATTTCCAGAAATTAGTTAGTTGGGTTTTTAGAGAAACTAACAAGGGATTGTAATGTTCCCTATGAATTGAATGCCTACGGAAGGACAAAATAGCCTATCTGACCCCATAAGTTATAGTCGTAATAAAGAGGTGTTGTAGCTACTACAACATAATCCAAAAATTTTGCATACATTCAAATTTTGGAGCCCCCCTCATGATCCTGTCATATTTCATTTCAATTCATTAATTCCATGCTCGATCATGTTTTCTAAGTGTTCAAGTCTTCCCTTAGGAAACCTAAGTGTCGAAACTATTTGCTTTCACATGCCTAGCTCTTGATACCTTCATAGTGTACTTCTTCCAAGTAGGCCTTGCGCACTTCTTGGAGACAGTGGAGCGCACTCTTTGCCACCAAGTAGAGCACACTCCATGTTGACAGTCATAGCGCACACTTAGGAGACACGCAAGCACACCTCTTGTTGATAGACAGTGCAATTCCCAGAGACAGTCATTACGCAGTTCCCGAAGACAATGATTGCGCACTTCTTGTCTACAATCAATGCGCAATTCTTGTTGAAAATGAGAGTGCACTCCCTCACGTCAGCACCGTCACACTTCTTAGTAGTATTGTTCACACTCTTGACTCTTAGTTTCTCGGCATGCACTAAGCGCAATCATAAACCCTAACCCTAATTGCATGTTTGCTCTCCCTATATAAAGAGACCAACCCAAAGCTCATTTCACATTCATCTTTTGTTTTTGAGCTCTGTGCACTTTTGGAGCACAAGGAGCATTCTCTCACCCTTGGTGGCAAATGTATCGTCATCCAAGTAAGTTTCTCAATTGTTTCTTTTGTTCTCGCATGTGTCACTTGTCTTGTTAAAGGTACCTTGGCACACCTAGAGGCAGCTCTAGCGTACTCTTTTGCATTAGTTGATCCTATCTATCACAAGAACATGCACTAGACACACTCCCATGGAATAGCGCACATTTTGATTGCAATCGACAATTGTGTCGTAAAGACTTGCGCCCTAACTGTTGCACTAGGAGATAAGTGTCGTTTTGTTGTCGCTTCAATGTATACATGTTGGTTTTGGGAACTGTGCATATTCTTGTCATAAGAGTAATTGTATATGTGTGTGTGATCAATTTCAGGACCTATCATGCATTCTCTTTCTCTCCTCTTTGTTCCATTGATCTCACACTTTGTCAATTTTAGGGATTCTTCCTTGTCTTTACATCTTGTGCAAGTTTTGAACATGCTTATCCATGAGCTCAAGTCATGAGCGCATTGCGCACTCCCAAGACCTAAACATCACTCTTGTGTTGAGAATTCTATAGGTGTAATATTCCCAATTAGCAGCAGCTAATTGGTAATATTAATTTTGGCCAATTTTGCTTTTCTAATGTTAAAGTCAGTTAATAAAGTGGGTGATGAGACACAACCCATACTTAGGAAATAATCATTCCCTAAAGTCACTTGAGCACATATTTACTTGACAGCGTGGGGCCCAGGAGGGTGAAGTGGCAACGTGAGGGAAGAGGCAGCGTGGGCAGCGTGGGCCCATGACAGCGCAGTGAGAGAGGGACAGCATGGGCCAAGAGGGACAGCGCAGTTTGGTGGGGCCCGGATGAGAACAAGGCTCTCAAAGCATAAAAAGGGGAAGAGGCTCCTCAGTCTATCATTCTATTATGCATCTCTGATTTCTGTCTTTTGACATTGAGCGCGCTTTTGCTGTTGAGCGAAATCTGCAAGTGTTGTTCAGCACACCGGGTGTCTCCGAGCGAAGATCCCAACCTCAACGCCAGGGGACTCTGAGTCCCTGCTCCGGTGAGGAGTTCTATCCTTCGTTTCGCAGGAGGGAGCCATAGCATCTTCGGTCAGGATTACGCATTTGCTTGGACAGCGCAGTCTCTTGGAGTGATCACGCAGTTTGTGGTAGAGGCAGTTCCGGGAGTGAGGATATATCAGGGATTGTGAAGTTATATCAGGGATTTCAGCCCGTGGTTAGTGTAGAGGGACCAGCCCTTCACTATTCATCATTTTGATACAGAAGGAGGCCATCATTTGCAGAGGATCATTCAGGGCCAGCGTATTTCACTGGGATAGCGTTATTTCCCAAGGGAGGTCAAATTTCGGGGTCAGCCATTCCGGGATTCCTTTCTGGGCTTTTCTGGGTTATTGGAGGAGAGCTCATTCCTAGAGTTCCATATTTTTCTGAGCAGGAGAACAGCCCCAAAGAACTATTCCTTTTCAGCAGTAGCAATAGTCTGACAGCAGCAGCAGTAGCATTTGGAGATTACGTAGTCCTTGACGGAGCAGCCATTCATTGAGCATTTCTGAGAGTATTTCCAGCTTGCCTTGTGCAAGCCAAGGTGCCATCATTTTGATCACCTTTGTACTCATTGTTATCTTTCAGTTATATAATAAAATGGCTCAGCGTTTCTCCCTATTTGCATTATTTGTGTGATATCTCTCGATTTGCTGTAGATGCTTGTTTATGTTGCTTTGTATTACTGTTTATTTCTATTTGGAATATTACAGTGGTATCAGAGTTCATAGACTTGGCTCAGCCTATGGAGTAGATTAGTCTATGACATCAGCAGGAAAAACATATATCACTTATCGGGTAAGTAAGTACAAGGACCAAGAGCGGAGGCTTGAGGCCACTTTTGGTGAAGGAGATTGCATTCCAATAATGGACGCAGAGGAGGAAGAGCCAATGGCAGAGGAGAAAAATGAAGGGAGGGAGTTCGGGCAACTCCTCCTAAATTTTGTGCAGGAGCTATCGAGGAGGATCAAAGAAATAGGGCAGAAGTTTACCACAGACCAGAGACAGTGTGAAACCCCAAGGGGTTTTCAAATCAGAGAAGGGTTCGACACTTCCCACCATTTGCAGGAGCAGCTCACATCACAGCAAGTTGTGTCACTTACTCCCCCACGTTCCACGATGCCCACATTTCTGACTACAAGCATTGGAACGGGAACACCTTAGGAGCCGGAGCCGGTTCATACGGGGGATTATTTTGCTGAGTATTGGTCCTATGGGCGAGAGTTTGGTGAAGCTCTCACTTTCCATGATTTTGTTCAGCTCAAGAAGGACAACCAACCCCGTAACCAGAACAAAGGGAGTAGAGACACACAGGATGGGGACGTATAGCATATAGTGGGTAGGTTTTTCTTGCCAATATTTGACAGGTCCTCAAAATGTTCGGCAAAGGCTTGGGTGGAGAAGTTGGATATTTATTTCCAGCTCAATCAGATGGCAGAGGGAGAGGCCATCAAGGTCGCAGCATTGCACCTTGAGGGAGAGGCCCACGATTGGTGTTTCCACGGGATGGCCACACTGGGTCACTCAGCAGTGACAGCGTATGTAGAGTTTACACAAAGACTGTTAGAGCAGTTTGACCGGAGGGATTCGTAAGAGCACTTTGTTGAGCTGACCAAGCTCAAGCAGACCGGGAACCCGGAAACCTACATTTCCGAGTTCTTGAGGCTTTTGGTGACGGTGCCTGACTTGTCCTCAGCAAGGATGATCTACAAGTTTATTGATGGGTTGGCAAAACCTCTGCGTGGGTTAGTCAGATCGACGAGGCCTGCTACACTTCATGATGCAGTTGGGAGGACCAGGGATTTGCAGGATGCTCTACCTAGGACCAGAGCTCCTTTCCGCCAGAGACCAACATTTCAGTCGAAGGGGAAGGACACGAGGATTCCACCTCCTAGGGGGAACCAAGGCTGGGGGCCTTTGGAAGATGATACCCGGAGAGATTTGAGATGGAGGAAGCTATGCTTCACATGCCAGGAGCCATGGGCACCGGGACATCGATGTGCCGCAGGGAAGGCACACTACATAGAGGTCTTCTCCGACAGTGACGGGGAATAAGATGCATACGAGGAGATAGAGGTAGGAGGCAGCGCTGTGGTGCAGAGAGGGGATCATCCACCCCCTCCACCCCCAGGAGCAGGAGGGGTAGCATTTGCACCTACTGGGGGAGTCCTTGCTTCTTTGCGAGAGGTACCCAAGTATTTGACATTGCGTGTCCGGGGCACAGTGCAGGGATAGCGTGTTTCAATGCTAGTTGACATTGGGGCCACCTACAACTTTATTTATGCACAGTTGGTGAGCGGAGGGGCATACCGACAGAGAGCTTTGATGGATTTTCAGTACTAGTATCAGGTGCCAAAACTATGCAGTGTGCTAGATACGTACCGGCGTTGGCAGTGACCATGGGCACTTACACTCTGACGGATCACTTCTTTGTGGTGGACATTCCAGACACCAACGTGACACAGGGAGTGCAGTGGTCGATCACGTTGGGGAAGGTCACTACAGACTGGGAGACTCTGGAGATGGAGTGGACAGACAAGAAGACTAGTAAGCATGAGATGATCGGAGGCATGCACAATTATCCCCCGCAGACAGTTTCAGCACACCCGATGGAGGCAGACTTCCGGAAGGGAGACATAGAGTGGGCAGTTGAACTGTGTGTTTCAGAGGCAGGAGCAACGGGACAAGCAGTTCACCCAGATGTGCAGTTGATTTTGGACAGATATACTACAGTTTTTGGGGATATACCTCCAGGACAGCCACCGGATAGGGGGTTTGGGCACACCATCGAGGTTGAGCAAGGCATTCAGGGCGTGATTACTACACCCTATAGGCACCCCAAAGCCTACAGGGATGAGATCGAGAGAGCTATTCATGAACTCTTAGCGCTGGGACATATCTGACCCAGCACTAGCCCTTTTACTTCTTTTGTCGTACTGGTGAAGAAGAAGGATGGCACACTGAGGATGTGCATCAATTATCGGGCTCTCAACAAGAAAACCATGAAGAATTGATACCCCATTCCGCATATTGATGAGCTAATGGACGAGCTAAGGGGATCGAAGTTCTTCTTGAAGATTGATCTGAGGTCGGGCTACCATCAGATCCGAGTGAGGGACTAGGATGTCCCCAAGACGGCCTTCAGATGTCACTATGGCCATTTTGAGTTTTTGGTGATGCCCTTCGAGCTAACCAATCATCGGCTACCTTCCAATCCTGTATGAACCACATCTTCTATGGTCAGTTGAGGAAATTTGTGCTGGTATTCTTCGACGATATCTTGATATACAGCCGGACATGGGAGGAGCACCTGCAACACATTGAGGCTGTATTGCGTATTTTGGAGGAGAAGCATTTTTATGCTAAGCTCTCCAAATGCGAGTTTGGGCTGACAGAGAGCTCTATTTAGGGCATATCATTGGTGTGGATGGAGTAAGAGTCCATGAGGAGAAGATCTGGGCCATTAGGGATTCGCGAAACCGAGGAACGTGACTGAGCTCTGGGGGTTTGTAGGCATCTGCACCTACTACCGGAAGTTCGTCAAGGGGTTTTCCCAACTTGCTGCACTTTATTCTAAGCTCCCCAAATGCGTGTTTGGGCTGACAAAGATGCTCTATTTAGGGCACATCATTGGTGTGGATGGAGTGAGAGTCCATGAAGAGAAGATCTGGGCCATTCGGGATTGGCCGAAACCAAGGAACATGACTGAGCTCCGGGGGTTTGTAGGCATCTGCACCTACTACTGGAAGTTCGCCAAGGGGTTTTCCCAACTTGCTGCACCCCTCACAGATCTTACCAAAAAGGGTGCATTCAATTGGACGGACATAACGCAGAGGGCCTTTGACAGGTTCAAGGAGGTGATGAGCAGCTGTCCAGTTTTGGTTTTGCTGGATTTCACGCAGCCCTTTGTCTTGGAGTGTGATGCCTCGGGAGAGGAGGTGGGCGCAGTGTTGATGCACGGGGGCCACCCCATAGCTTTCAAGAGCAGGAAGCTATTGTCGCATGAGAGGTTGTATCCCATATACGACAAGGAAAAGTTGGCTATCATGCATGCACTTGCCAAGTTTCGGCAGTACTTGGTGGGGAACAGGTTGAGGGTGAGGACTGACCACAACAACCATCAGTTCTTCTTAGAGCAGAAGTAGTTGCAGGAGAGGCAGCAAAAGTGGGTCAGCAAGATCCAAGCGTATGACTTTGACATTAAGCATGTCAAAGGGAAGAACAACGTGGTGGTCGATGCTCTTTCACGGAGACCAGCAGCGCTGTCTCTGATGAGTCTAGACACAGACTGGACGGCTCAGTTACTGGTGGAGTACTCCAAGGACCGTTTTGCCTGTGAGATACTGGATGGTCAAATCACAGATGACAGGTACAGGGTGATGGATGAGGTGATATACTTCAGAGACAGGATCTTCTTGACTGGGAGCTCCCAGCTCAAGGAGAAGGCAATGTGTATCTCACATGACTCACAATTATCATGCCACCAGGGGTTCACCAAGACCTATAGGGCGATCAGGGAGAGGTTCTCTTCGAGAGGCTCAAGGAGGACGTACTCCGGCACGTCAGGGAGTGCGAGGTATGTCAGCGGAACAAAGGAGAGATGAAGCATCCAGCAGGATTACTACAGCCACTTCCCATTCCGGAGGGGAAATGGGAGAGCATTTCGATGGACTTCATCACGAGGTTGCCCACGGTGCAAGGCAAGGATTGCATCTTTGTGGTCGTTGATCGACTGACAAAGTATGCACACTTCTTCGCTATATTAGCATGGTATATAGCAGCACAGGTAGCGAAGCTGTTCTTCAGGGATATCTTCAGATTGCATGGTCTTTCGAAGACCATTGTTAGTGACCGGGACAGCTGTTTCATGGGCAGCTTTTCGCAAGAGATCTTTCGTTTGGTGGGTACAAAGTTGACTCCAAGTACCACTTATCACCCTCAGAAGGATGGGCAGACAGAGATAGTAAACAAGTGGCTGGAAGGCTACTTGTGAAACTCCAGCCACTTGTGAAACTGTCACCGGGTAGCTACAGGTATGGTTAAGCTGGTTGCATTTGGGAGAGTACTGCTACAACACCACTTTTCACATGTCCATCGGTATGTCTTCGTTCTATGCTTTGTATGGATACCATGCTTTGACTTCTGCTGACGTGATGTTTGGTGCTAGCAAGGCCCCCAAGGCCAAGGACTAGATCCAAGAGAGTCAAGATATACTCCAGGCTCTTAAGGATAACTTAGCTACAGCGCAGAACCAACAAAAGTTGTATGCCAACAAGGGATGGGCTAAGAGGTAGTTTGAGGTAGGGGACTTGGTCTACCTACGACTTCAGCCATACTGGCAGTCCACGCTGAAGTAGAAGGGGGCCGAGAAGCTCAAGCCCCACTTATATGGACCCTACAGGGTGATCCACAGGATTGGGGAGGTTGCATATGAGCTAGAGCTGCCTACAGGTAGCCGGATCCACAACATCTTCCACGTATCATGCCTGAAAAAGGCATTGGGGCAGCAGGTAACTGCAACAGAGGAGCTTCCACCGACAGAGGATGAGGGGCATTTGGTGTTGCAGCCAGAAGCCATCATAGACACCAGGGAGAGACAGCTACGGAGCAAGGCAGTCAGAGAGTACTTGGTGAGGTGGAGGAACTTGTCGGATGAAGATGCCACTTGGGAGAGTGAGAAAATCTTACAGGAACCATCTTTGCAGTTGCTTGAGGACAAGCAACGTTTTGGCAGGGAGGATTGTAATATTCCCAATTAGCAGTAACTAATTAGTAATATTAATTTTGGCCAATTTTTCTTTTCTAATGTTAAATTCAGTTAATAAAGTGGGTAATGAGACACAACCCATACTTAGGAAATAATCATTCCCAAAAGTCACTTGAGCACATATTTACTTGACAGCTTGGGGCCCAGGAGGTTGAAGTGACAGCGTGAGGGAAGAGGCTATGTGGGCAGCGTGGGCCCATGACAGCGTGGTGAGAGAGGGACAGTGTGGGCCAAGAGGGACAGCGCAGTTTGGTGGGGCCCGGATGAGAGCAAGGCTCTCAAAGCATAAAAAGGGGAAGAGGCTCCTCATTCTCTCATTCTATTATGCATTTTTTATTTCTGTCTTTTTACATTGAGCACGCTTTTGCTGTTGAGCGAAATCTGCAAGTGTTGTTCAGCACACCGGGTGTCTCCAAGTGCAGATCCCAACCTCAGCCCCGAGGGACTTCGAGTGCCTGCTCGGGTGAGGAGTTCTATCCATCGTTTTGCAGGAGGGATCCATAGCATCTTCAGCCAGAATTACGCATTTGCTTGGTCAGCGCAGTCTCTTGGAGGGATCACGCAGTTTGTGGTAGAGATAGTTCCGGGAGTGAGGATATATCAAGGATTTCAACCCATGGTTAGTGTGGAGGGACCAGACCTTCACTATTCATCATTTTGATACAAAAGGAGGCCATCATTTGCAGAGGATCATTCAGGGCCAACGTATTTCATTGGAATAGCGTTATTTCCCAAGGGAGGTCAAATTCTGGGGTCGGCCATTTTGGGATTCCTTTCTGGGCTTTTCTGGGTTATTGGAGGAGAGCTCATTCCCGGAGTTTCACATTTTTCTAAGCAGGGGAACAGCCCCAAAGAACCATTCCTTTTCAGCAGTAGCAACAGTCCGACAGCAGCAGCAGCAGCATTTGGAGATTACGCAAAGCTTGACAGAGCAGCCATTCATTGAGCATTTCTAAGAGTATTTCCAGCTTGCCTTGTGCAAGCCAAGGCGCCATCATTCTGATCACCTTTGTACTCATTGTTATCTTTCAATTATATAATAAAATGGCTCAGTGTTTCTCCATATTTGTATTATTTGTGTGATGTCTCTCTATTTGTTGTAGATGCTTGTTTATGTTGCTTTGTATTACTGTTTATTTATGTTCGGAATATTACAATAGGGCAGTGATTATAATTAATTCTTTATACTTGATAATTGTTTGTGATGTCCTTTTACTTAGCTTTGTTCCTTATTATTATATGCATGAATCATCAAACAACTACCAAAACAAGAAGAACAAGAACACAAAATATAGGCTGCAAGCTAGGGCTAAAACCTCTCCTCTTGAGAGGAAAACCCGTAAATATCTTCTTTTCCTTATAGATTCTTCAATTGATGAATTCCATGACCTTAAGACTAAGACCAATACCCTTCAAGACCAAGACCAACCTCCTTGGATGATGTGCTAACCTCATTCCAGTCATATCTCTTCCAATAGCAATTCTTCGACCTCCTGCTGCAAGATTTTCGGCCTCCTACTGCAGATCTGAAATTTCGGCCTCCCTACAATTGCAACTGCCACACGTGTGAACTTCGATCTTTCTTTACAACCTTCCCATGACCTTCGCTTTCCTTTCCTTGACTTCTGGAGCTTAAGGATGACCCTTGGTGACCTTCGCTTGACCTCTTTTCCCTACTTTTCTCCAAGATCAAACTTGTAGATAGAAACCCTAGAACTACTGCAAAAACCCTAGTCCTCCTTAGCACGTGTGAGAGAGAGATAGCCCAAACAAAGATCTCCTTCATCCTCTTCCTTCTTCATTTCCTTCTTCTTCCTCTTTCTTCGGTAGAATAGGTGGTGAATGAATGTGTCTCAAGGAGGACGAGTTCCCTCCTATATATAGGCTCTTCAAGGTGGACGTGGCTCTTCCTTTTAGGCTGACTTGCCAGCTGCCGGGCTGACTTGCCAGCTGCCGGGCTGACTTGGTCTTGGAGGGTATTTTGATACTTTTAAAGACAAAAAAAAATTATTTACAAGTTACAATGTGCCCAATGAGGTCTTCAACTTATGCCAATGACTCTTTTGACTTCTTGACTTAAGACAAACCCTAGAAGCACTCAATGGGTGTTTGACCTATAAAATAAAAGACCTTGAGCATTAAACCCATGCTCCAAAAATAATAATAATAATTTTCCATTCATTTTACAATTTACAAGAATCAAAAATACATTTCATGCTTATGAAGACTGAACCTAGTTACACATTTTTCAACACTCCCTCTTAACTAGGGAGGTATTCATAAGAGGTACATGGACATTCTCAATCTTAAGAGATCTCATAAGAGTCGAATTGGTAACCCATTTGTCTAGCATCATATCAACTAGCATTGTCACATAGAAAGGCCTTGACTAACAGCTCTATCTCTCCATAAGATCAGAGCACAATGCTAGCGAGACCAATGATTTATGGACACCATCATCATTGTCTCTCAAGGTGCATACTCCACCCAGGTGCTCACCGAGTATGACCTTCTTTGGACTATTCTTGTCTTGGATAGTTAGTCCTCAAAGAATATCGGTCCATGACTACTCTTATCTTGGATGCCCTACCTCATCCTCAAAGAGTATTGAATGCCAGATGGTTACTCAATCCTCCATTATATCTTCCCAAGTGAAGACAAGAATGATGTGCCTATCTCTCCCTCTCAACTAGGGAGGATATATCAGTCAAACTAAACTTGTCTCTTAAGTACACAAGCTTCTTATTAGGAAGAGATTCTGTCAATATGTCATCTAACTGCTCATCGGTGGAGATATACTGTAGCTGCAACACACCATTTTGTACTAGCTCCCGAATATAGTGATACTTGTTGTTTATATGCTTTGTCTTTCCATGAAATACTAGGTCTTCAAACAATCGTATACAACTGGTGTTGTCACAATGTATCATTGTAGGGTCCATCGGTCCTTCGAATAGGTCTGACAGCAACTTCCTCAACCAAACCACTTCTCTGCTTACTTCACACACTGCAACATATTCAGCCTCAACACTACTCAAAGTAACTATGTCTTGCTTTTTGCTCATCCATGAGACTGAAACATCCTCCTGTAGTGCTTCTTCCATCCTACTCACTGCCTCCCTAGTCGAAATCTGTATAACCAATCATATGGACATCATTCCTCCTATCATATTTCAGGCAATGGTGGATAGTTCCTCGAAGATATCTCAGTATATGTTTTGCTGCTATTCAATGATCATGCCTTGGCTCTACTTGGAATTGACTAAGAATGTTTACTACAAAACATAAGTTTGGTCGAGTATTCACCAAGTACATTAGAGAGCCAATCAGTGGTCTGTACTTGGAAGGATCCACATGGCTTGATTCAGAACTCCTGAGTCTCTTCAAGTTTGTGATCATCAAAGTGGTCATTGGTTTTCAATCCATCATGTCAAACCTCTTCAACATCTTGATCACGTACTTCCCTTGACCCAGATAAATTTCATCAAGTCCTTACCAGACTTCTAGTCCCAAATAGTAATGCATCAGGCCTAGATCCTTCATACCACATTATTCAATTCGACCTTCTACAACTATCAAGAGAAGATCATCTACATACAGAAGAATGATTACAGGTTCTCCCTTCACAACCTTGATATAAAGGTTTAGATTAGCAGAGCCTTTTGTGAAGCCTATTCTTTGTAGGTATGCATCCATTCTAGCATACCATGCCTTTGGTGCTTGCTTGAGGCCATATAATGCTTTCTTTAATCTGCAAACATATGCCTTCCTATCTTTAACTTCAAACCCAAGGGTTGCTCTATATCGACTTCCTCATCAATTGTGTCATTCAGAAACACGGTCTTGACATCCATTTGGTGGATCGATGCTACCAAAGAGATCAATGAACAAATCATTGTATACCTTGTTGTTGAAGCAAATGTCTCTTCATAGTCGATGCCTTCTTGTTGAGAGAAGCCCCTAGCCACAAATATTTCCTTATACTTATCAATACTTCTAGTTGCCGCATGTTTGATCTAATAGATCCATTTGGAAGTTATCACAGATTTGTCTTCAGGGCTAGGTACGATCTCCCAAACTCCATTCTTCATTATAGATTGATATTATTCATTCATGGCATCCTTCCATTCCTGATGATTGACAGCTTCTTCAAAAGTGGATGGCTCTGCTTCTATTAGCTTTGTCATGTATGTCGCATACCCAGAATATTGCTTGGGTTTCTTGCTTTCTTTGAATGAGCCTTTTGCTGCTCCATGACCTTTTGCATCAAGTAGTGTAGATTTCAACTAGTTATGTCTCTTTCTTGATTCAGGGAGGACCACAGGTTGAATGGGTTCACTGGGACCTTCATCTTCATGATGAGATTCTTCTTCTTCCCTATTAACTTCCTCTTCAAATACTGGAAGTTCTTCATCATTAGAGTCCAAGGGAGGTTCCTTAGATTTCTTGAATGCGATACTTTCGTCAAATATGACATCTCGACTGACTTCTATATGGTATCCTTCCTTTATGTAGATTCCATAGGCCTTAGAGGAGTTGTTGTAGCCAAAAAATGTTCCTCTCATGCCTGATGGATCCATCTTCTTTCTTTTGTCCCTTGGTATATGAATATATACGAGACACCCAAAGATACAAAGATGGTCTACAGTTGGTTTCTTCCCAATGAATACTTCTTCGAGAGTCTTATTTTCCAGTGACCTGTGGGGACTTCGATTTTGAATATATAGTGTTATCTTCGTGGCTTCTCCCCATAGAAATTTTGGTAGATCTTGATCATGTAACATTGCTTTTACACTTTCTTCAATGGATTGGTTCTTTCGTTCTGCAACTCCATTTTATTCGGGATTGTATGGGACCATCAAATCCCTCTTAATCTCAGACTCCTTACAGAAGGTTATAATTCTTTGATGTATACTCTCGTCCATTATCGAATCTTAGTATCTTGATTCTTCTTTCTGTAAGGTTCTCCACTCCAAGTCTTTCTTGAATAATCATCTATAAAGGTGGCATAATATAGATGACCTCCAAGTGATTTAGGAGTCATAGGACCACATACATCAGAGTGAACGAGATACAAGATTTCTTTTGATCGTGAAGCACTGCTTCCAAATGATCTCTTAGTATTCTTACCCAATGCACATCACTTACATATTCCTTCATGATCTTCTTTCAATTTAGGTATTCCATCTACTATGGAACTTACAGTTGGAAGGATTTTGAACTAAAGATGACCAAATCTTCTATGCCAGAGTTCACATGGGCTAATTTCAATGTGAACCAAAGCTTGAGCTCTAGGAGATATCAACCTGTAAAGTCTTCCTTCTCGAATACCAATTACTCTAGCATTCTTTATGCTTGAGTTTTTACTCCATACAAGAACTTCTCCATCAATGAAAGCTACTTTATCACCCTTATCTTCTAGACTTGAAATGGAAAGTAAGTTCTTATGAAAACCTGGAACAAATAGTATGTTGTTGAGGTGAAAGTTCCACTGAGTAAGAAGATTTTCCTTTGATAATGTCTTCAATTGTTTGTGATGACCAGTCATGTGTCTAGATGCACCACTATCAATTACCCAGATGCTCTAGTCTTAGAATGTGCCAATGAGTGTCGAGAAGAGACCTTCATCTTTTGCCTTCATTACTTCCTTCGTAGTAGAGAATAGAAGATTCCATGCTTCCTTGATGCTTTTCTTGAGATAGCTTGCTACCTTTGAACACTTCTTGATGAACTTCTTCAATGTAATGGAGATCTTCATAATGCCCTTAGTGAACCTTAAGCTTTAATACCATGTTGAGAATTCTATAGGGCAGTGATTATAATTAATTCTCTTTACTTGATAATGGTTTGTGATGTCCTTTTACTTAATAGCTTTGTTCCTTATTATTATATGTGTGAATCATCAAACAGCTACCAAAACAAGAATAAGAATACCAAATATAAGCTGCAAGTCAGGGCCAAAACCTCTCCTCTTGAGAGGAAAACCTGTAAATCTCTTCTCTTCCTTATAGATTCTTCAATTGACAAATTCAATGACCTTAAGACTAAGACCAATACGCTCCAAGACCAAGACCAACCTCCTTTAGATGATGTGTTAACCTCGTTCCAGTCAAATCTCTTCCAGTAGCACTTCTTCAACCTCCTCCTGCAAGATTTTCGACCTCCTACTGCAAATCTGAAATTGCGGCCTCCCACCACTTGCAGCTGCCACACGTGTGAAATTCGATCTTCCTTTAGAGCCTTCCCTTGACCATCGCTTGCCTTTCCCCGACTTCTGGAGCTTAAGGATGACCCTTAGTGACATTCGCTTGACCTCTTTTGCTTTCTTTTCTCCAAGATCGAACTTGTAGATAGAAACCCTAGACTTGCTGCAGAAACCCTAGTCGTCCTTAGCACATGTGAGAGAGAAATAGCCCAAACAAAGATCCATTTCGTCCTCTTCCTTCTCCATTGCCTTTTTCTTCCTCTTTCGTCCTCTTCCTTCTTCGTTGCCTTTTTCTTCCTCTTTCTTCACTAGAATGAGTGGTGAGTGAATGTGTCTCAAGGAGGACGAGTTCCCTCCTATATATAGGCTCTTCATGTTGGACGTGGCTCTTCCTTTTAGGCCGACTTGGTCTTGGAGGGTATTCTGATACTTTTAAAGACAAAAATAATTTTCTTTACAAGTTACAATGTGCCCAATGGGGTCTTCAACTTATGACAATGACTATTTTGACTTCTTGACCTAGGACAAACACTAGAAGCACTCAATGGGTGCTTGACCTATAAAATAAAAGACCTTGAGCATGAAACCCATGTTCCAAAAATAATAATAATACTTTTCCTTTCAGTTTACAATTTACAAGAATCAAAAATACATTTCATACTCACGAAGACCGAACCTAGTTACACATTTTTCAACATCTTGCAACCTACACCTACGCTCTGCGCCCATCATAAAGCCTCCTTCCCTCATAAGCGCATTGCGCATCCCTAAGGCACAGTACCTGACCCTTGTCTCCTGAAACTGCGCCCAACTTGAAACCAATTCTCTTGATGAGCACATTGTGCATCTCCAAGCCTCAATCATCATCCCTTGCCTCCTGCAATTGTGTTCAACGCAAGGCTTGGGCGACCTAGCCTTCACAAGTGCACTATACATTCCCAATGAGCAAGCCTGTCACCCTTGCCTCTCGGACCTGCACACTGCACCCAAACTTGCTCCAAAAATAGTAATAATAATTTCCCTTTCGTTTTACAATTTACAAGAATCAAAAATACATTTCATACTTATGAAGACCGAACCTAGTTACACATTTTTCAACATCTTGCAGCCTACACCTGCGCTCTGTGCCCATCACAAAGCCTCCTTCCCTCATAAGCGCATTGCGCATCCCTAAGGGACAGTACCTGACCCATGTCTCCTGAAACTGCGCCCAACTTGAAACCAATTCTCTTGATGAGCGCATTGTGCATCTCCAAGCCTCAATCATCATCTCGCGCCTCCTGTAATTGCGTTATACACAAGGCTTGGGCAGCCTAGCCTTTACAAGCGCACTGTGCATTCCCAATGAGCAAGCCTGTCACCCTTGCCTCTTGGACCTACGCACTGCGCCCAAACTTGTTTCTCTCTCCCTTTCCCTTGCACAATGCGCACTCCCAGTGCTCATACCTTCACCTCTTTCCTCCTGAACCTATGCGCTACACCCAAGAAGGCCTCTCCCTAAGTCCTAGCGCACCGTCCAGTAATAGATGGTATCTTACATGAGCAAACAAAGGTAGAATAGGTGATTTTGGGATTGATATTGTCTTGCCATGAGTGAACTTCATTTGCAGGTACTATCATCTTAACATCGCAGACGATGTTCAAGGAGGTCATCAAGAAGAGATTTCAAGAAGACACTTGTTGAAATGAGACACAAAGATGCCATCTGCAGGAGTAAAGGAATCTTGGACCATAATAGAGAGATGGCAACTCATGTTGGCTTAGAAGGTTCCAATACTTATCCAGACCCTTTGGCGAGTGAAGATGAAGCACATCTCAGATAAATCATGAAGAGTTGAAGACATAGCAGCAAAGAGAAGAACTTGGCAATGATACATTACAATGAAATCTCATGTCACAGTTGCCAAATTGTAGCTTCACAAAGTGTGAACACAAGAGTGTTATTTTGTTCTATGTATTTTCGCCACATTATTAGTGGAATGTAATTATATAATTTCGAAAATTGGAAATTGTTAAATGTGTGGAAGCCCAAGGGTCACACATGGAATGTGAAATGTCACTAGGAAGTCCAAATGTCATGTAGGAGCTCAAAAGTCATATGGGAGCTCAAGAGTCATGAGGGAGGTCAAGAGTCACATGGGAGGTGAAATGTCACCCCATTTGCTATAAATAGGCCTTAATGCCTCAAGTAAAGGACTTTTCACATTGGTTTCTCAAGCTAGACATAAGAGAGAAGATCATTCTTTTGAGGAGCAAGTGGTACCTTCATGTTCCACTATTGGGGCTAGTGTTTCATCATTGTAATTGGGTATCTTGGAACTTTCACTTAATTTATTGAAACTTTCTGAGCCAGTGCACTTTCATGCGTGTATTGTGGATGTTGTAAGACTATTCTTTTAAAGTTTATGATATAAGTTTGTCTTTACATGTATTAATGACAACAACATATTTTGTTATCTTTGGTACACATCTTTTTGAATGGTGTGTCTTACATGCTTTCATGATCATTGTTACTTTACGAACTATTTTGCAGATGAATTAACGATCTATTTGATGTATGCATGTGTCTTTATTAGGATGGTAGTATTACTTTTCTTCTAAAGGCTCACTCTATATTTTTCATCTGTGGAAGTGTTGAAAATGTAGTGAGAAATTGATTCCTTGATTTATGCCTTAATTCAACAAGTCAAATTCGAGTTCCTTCTTGTGCATGCTCGAGTTCCTAAAATTTAGGAGTGTCCCTAAAATTAGGACGAGTTATGATGTAGTTAACTGATGTGTTGAAGTTGAAGGTTGAGTTTTTGGTCTTCTAGTGTGAGATGATTGAGGAAAAACATGAGTGATTGAGTTTCAAGTGGTTGACTTGAAATAGGACAAGTTTCATGAGTAGTTAACTCATGCTAACTCAATCAATCACAAAAGCATCTTCCTTAATTAGAGAATTCACTAATTTTAGCCTTTCAAATTGCATTAAATAGGAGGAACGAAGGCACTCTTGTATCACAATTTTGTGAGCTTGAGAGAGAAAGGTGCCAAGCATTTTTGTGCAAATTATTGGAGAGGAAAGCAATTCCTCTAGAATGTGCGCATAGAAATAGGGGTTTTTCCTATTTAATAGGGGTTACTAGTGTGCATAAAAATTGGAGGAAGGATCAGGGATCTTGCAGGGTTGTTTCAAGCCTAGTTCAAGGCTAAGAGATCAATTTGTATTCTCTATTGAAACAAGGTTATTTGTAAGAGATCTATTGCTCGTTCCTCAATAAAATTCTCAAGCAAGCGAGGGTTTTCCCAGTTGGGTTCCCTAGAAAAACTGTTGTGTTCTCTTGTGTAAATTGTGCATTTATTTCTATTCTATTCTGCTAGAAATTGAGTAGAGAAATTTTGTGTTTATATGAAAAGAAAGTGTTATTCAGATTCTGTTAAGAAATCAAGATGTTTGTAAATTAGGGTGATTTATCTTACTTGATAATTACTTGTGAATGGTTGTTGGCTTTTTATTTAATTTATTACGCTCTTCTTCATCAAGCAATTACCAAAAATATAAAATATGAAGATGACAAGAGACAAAGAACACAAGAAATTAGGCTCCAAGCAAGGGCAAAACCCCACAAGGGGGAGAACCCAAGAAAATCCTCTTCTTATAGAATCATATCAAAATGAGATATCCAAGACCCAAGACCAAGACCAAGATTGTCACAATGAACCCAAGTCAGCCCTCCTCCAAGTCCTCTTCACCTAGTCAAAGTCAACACTGATCAAATCACTGCATTCTAGTCATCCCCTAAAAATTCGATCCCTGAAATTTTCGGCCCTGAAATCTCGGCTCTGTAACAGCGTCTGAAAAATTGCAGTAACTTTGCATGTGTGGACAGAATTAGGGCAAAAACAATTCGCTTTCTTTTTCCATTGACCTTCTTTTTCTTCCTTTGACTTCTTTGGTCTCTTCTTCTTTGTGTCACATAATTTAATGTTAAATATCCAAACTTCTTCCACAAAGTACCTGAATTAAATGCCAAAATGTGGGGCACCGGTGACAATATATAGTTGTTCAACCATATGAAGAGATATGTCTTATGGGCTAGGGTCAACTTGGTCTTATGAAAACACTTTGACTCAAAAAATAAATTTATTTTCTTTTCTTTCAAAAAGTCCAAATGGGACTTTGACTCAATGACTCAATAGATTTTCTTTTTGACTCAAATGATCCTATAAGCATCAAGAACATGCTTTGACCAAAATAATAATAATAAATTCTTATTTTTGCTTTTACATGAAATACACAAGTACAATTGTAATTATGAAGACCGAACCTAATTACATTTCCAATAGATTGTTCAAATTACCAAATTAGAATTTCGTGGAATTTCTACATGGTATCAAAGCAGTGAACAGGAATCGACTAGCACACAGCTTTCAAGTTTGAAAGATGAAACACACAGGAATAGGATTGAGAAAGCAGGATAGACTTGATGGCGCTGCAAATTTTGGTGTTTCAAAAGTCCGGATAATGTTCTTGTTGGACGAGTTTGGGTTGAAGGATTATGCAGAGAAAGGTGTGGCAGAACCTTCAAATCCATATGAGTTAAGGCTTTTCCAAAGGAAGATGGCCAAGAACAAGAGGATGATCCTACATGGACTTCGGGATCATGTAGTCCCTCATGTTCAGGTAAAGACACAGCTAAGGAAATGTAGGATGCCTTAGTCAAACTCTATCAAGACCCTTTCGAGAATCAGAAGATGATTCTCAAGGAGAAGCTAAGAACAATCAAGATGCAGAAGGGTGAGAATGTAACTTCCTATCTCACCAGAATTCAAGGAGTCCATGATGAGCTATCAGTGGTGGGAGAGAAGTTGGTGAATGGAGAGCTAGTACAAGTTGCTATAAACGAGTTTACCAAGGAGTGGGCTACTTTTATTCAAGGGATTACTGGACGAGATAAGTTGTCGGATTAGGAAAGCCTGTGGAGTGACTTCACCCAGGAAGAGCTAAGGCTCAATCTAGTTGAGACTTCTAACAGCAGTGGCAAGGGTTCCAAGGTTGACAAAGAAGAGGGGAATTTTGCTCTTGCCGGTAAATCCAAAGGCAAGAAAGGCAAATGGAAGGGCGAGAACAGTCAAAAGAATAACAAGAAGAAGAATCTAAGCAAGATCAAGTGCTTCCATTGCCATGTTTTTTGGGCACTATGTTTCTAAGTGTCCTAATAGGAAGAAGAAGGGGTCGAATAAGGAGCATGTAGCTACATTAGCTAAGGTAGATGGGTTTTCCTCTCAGTTTGAGAAGCATTTCTCATTGATAATAGGAGCCAACAAATGGTATATTGATTCATGTTCCTCTTTCCACATGAATGGGAACAGGGAGTTCTTCAGCCAGCTATAGGAGAAGGATTTGCAGGTGAATATTGAGCTTGGATATAATGGCAAGTATGCTACCAAGGGAGTTGGTACTGTCAGATTTGAGAGTGAGTCAGGTAATTCTCTTCATCTCAAAGATGTTCTCTGTGTTCTAGCGCTGAAGAAGAACCTGGTTTCAATAGTTATCCTTGAGGATAAATGATATGATGTCATCTTCAACAGAGATAACGCTTACCTCAAGCATCTAGCTTCCAGGACAATGAAGCAGATAGGGGTGAGAATGAAGAACCTTTATAGGTTGCAGGTGGAGACTAATAGATCGGAGTAAGTGGATCCTACAGTATACAGGTGGCTCATTGGGTCATTGATGTACTTGGTCAACACACAACCTAATATTTGTTTTGTAGTCAACCAGCTGCGTCAGTTCATGGTGGAACCGACCATAGTGCATTAGGTTGTTGTGAAGCATGTGTTGAGATATCTTAGAGGCACAATGGATTATGGATTGCGGTACAGATAGGTTGATGGAGTGACGCTTGAGAGCTTCCCAGATGCAGATTGGGAAGGGTGCTCCACAGACAAGAAGAGTACTTCAGGTGGCATCTTCAGCATTGGGTCAGCAGTTGTTTCCTGGTACAGCAGGAAGCAGAGATCAGTTGCACTCAGTTCAGCAGAGGTTGAGTACATGGTTGCTAGCTTGGCAGAATGTGAGGCTATTTAGATGAGGAAGTTGCTTCTGGGACTTTTCAGACATAGGATGGAGCCTACCATGATACAGTGTGATAAGCAGAGTTGCATTAAGCTCTCTAAGAATTTAGTGTTTCATGATCGCTCAAAGCATATCAAGATCAGGTACCATCATCTCAGAGATTGTGTGCAAAAAGGGGCAGTGAAGCTACCGTACATTCCAACAGGGGAGCAGAGCAGACATCTTGACCAAGGCATTGGCAAGAAGCAGTTTTGTTCATCACAAAATTAAGTTTGGAGTTGTACAGAACCCCTTCCTTACTAAGAGGGAATGTTGAAAATGTAGCGAGAAATTGATTCCTTAATTTGTGTCTTAATTCAAGGAGACAAGTTCGAGTTCCTTTTTGTGCATGCTCGAGTTCCTAAAATTTAGGAGTGTCCCTAAAAATTAGGACGAGTTATGATGCAGTTAACTGATGTGTTGAAGTTGAAGGTTGAGTTTTTGGTCTTCTAGTGTGAGTTGATTGAGGAAAAACATGAGTGATTGAGTTTCGAGTGGTTGACTTGAAATAGGACAAGTTGCATGAGTAGTTAACTCATGCTAACTCAATCAATCACAAAAGCAACTTCCTTAATTAGAAAAAGCACTAATTTTAGCCATTCAAATTGCATTAAATACAAGGAACGAAAGAACTCTTGTATCATAGTTTTGTGAGCTTGTGAGAGAAAGGTGCCAAGCATTCTTGTGCAAATTATTGGACAGGAAAGCAATTCCTCTAAGATGTGCGCATAGAAATAAGTGTTTTTCCTATTTAATTGGGGTTACTAGTGCATATAAAAATTGGAGGAAGGATCAAGGACCTTGCAAGGCTGTTTCAACCGTAGTTCAAGGTTGAGAGAATAGTTTGTATTCTTTATTGAAGCAAGGTTATTTGTAAGAGATCTATTGTTGATTCTTTAGTAAAATTCTCAAGCAAGCGAGGGTTTTCCCAGTTGGGTTCCCTAGAAAAATTGTTGTGTTCTCTTGTGTGAATTGTGCATTCATTTATGTTTTGTTCCGCTACAAATTAAGTAGAGAAATTTTGTGTTTATATGAAAAGAAATTGTTTTTCAAATTGTTCATATTAGCAGATCAGAATTTCGTGGAATTTCCATAGGAAGTACCACCTTATATATGTTAAATTTAGGTTAACATGTTCTATGCTTAGGTCAATTACTTCAATGGCTCATATTAGCCCAAATTACATTCCTATTACATTGATAATAACAGACGAAAGAACAAAAACCATAAGCCAAGACAAGAGAACACAAAATTGGCACAAGCCATGGAAAAACCCCAAGATGGGGAAAACCCTTGATCAATTCTTCTTGTTATCAATATCAAATATTCAGAGAGAGAGAGAGTATAATATTACTGCCCTTAGATAAGAGGATGGCTCGAACAATAATGCAATTCTGGCATTCCGACAATAGCAAACAACCCTTGTTCAATGGACAATGATGGCATAGGCAAAAGAAGCCTCTGATAACCTCAAACATCTTCAACAAGCAGATAGAGTCTAGGCAAGGGTTTATTGACTGACGAATGCATTGCTCTCCTTACTTCCAAGTTCCAGACTAGTGGCTACACTCTGCCCATTCCTCTCTAACCGAGCTCTCTAGTCTTAGTGCAAATAGGTGCAGAACGGTGCAGGACGGTGCAGGAAAGAAGCATCGGCTCAAGGAGTTAATGAAGAAGCAGTGACAAGGTCTTGGAGGCATACAAAGGTCAAGGGTCTGTGTCATGGTCATGGTACTTGTTATCTGAAAGTCTATAAGAAGAATTTCTTGTGGGTTTTCCTCTCCAAGAGGGAAGGTTTTGGCCCTAGCTCGAAGAGCCTAAATTTGTGTCTCTTGTGTTTTGATAATCGACTTGATGAAAGACATAATAAGCTAAGAAGAGAAGACATAAGTAAAAGAAGTAAGCTCACAAGTAATTATCAAGAAGAGAATTTGAATTAATCACTGCCCTACCAAATTCTCAACATGGTATCAGAGCTAAGGTGCTAAAGACAAGGGCTACTTAGCAAGGAGACACTCAAGGAAGCAAGAAGCAAAGTCAAGGTCAAAATTTGCATTGAAAAGTCAAATCACTTTGCAAGGAAGATTCTCAAGCCATTTCAAAAAGACCTTCAATCTCATTCAAAGGATCCACTCATTAAGGAGATAATCTTTGCCATCAAAGATTTATGACATTGAAGACATTGTTGGAAGACACATCATGAAGCACCATCCAACATTATCCAACACCTTTGAAGACATCTACATTGGAGAATTCAATCTAAGAGGGAGTTCTTACCTTCATCTTCATCATCATCATCAAGGAAGCTGCTAGAAGGAGGAAGTTACTCTACTCAATAAAGTATTTATGACCTCATCTAAATATGTCAAAATGACTTATTGCAAAGAGAGCAACAAATTGGTTGGGTCATCAAACTTTAGTGCATGGAAGAAGAGGATAGATTTGAATCCAATCGAAGATGAAGTTATGGGCTACATCAAAGGATCTACAATTCAACCCTCAAAATAAGGTGCTCCAACTCATGCCAAGTACATGAAAAGAAAAATCAAAGCCCAGAGGATTCTCATAGAATCCATTAATGACTTACTCATACCCTACGTATCAAAACTAGAAACTGCGAAAGAAACAAATGAGAAACTAGTGGAGCTATTCATTGTGAGTACTATAGGAGAAGCAATCTCTCTCTAGCAAGAACTATACAAGATGAAATTGTCAAGAGAGGAAGGAATCACTTCATATTTTTTGAAGATTTCTGAAATAAGAGACCAACTGCAAGAATTGGGAGAAGTAATGCGTGATAGTGAGATGACTACAGTGGTGCTGAATGCTCTACCGGAAGAATGGGGAAACTTCACGTCAAGCTTATACGAGAAGAAAGAAGCAACACCATTCCAAGATCTATGGTCTCTATGTAAAATAGAGGAAAGAAGATTGAAATCCAAAGCTGATACAGGATCAAGTGAAGGGAAAAAAGCCTTTGCATTCATGTCCAGGAAGAAAGGAAGAAAGGAAAATTTGGTCCTTAGAATAAATGAATAAATATGGACAAAGTACGATGCTTTGGAAGTAATAAACTTGGGCATTATCAAAGGGATTGTCCTAAATCTGGGAAGGACAAGAGGAAAAAGGAAGAAGCCCATGTCACAGATGAAAGGGAAGAATCTGATGCAAAGAAATCTAAGAAAGAAGAAGCGAAAGATCTTTATTATGATTGAGATCATCTTTCTCTTTTAAGTGATTTTTGTTGGTTGTAAAATAGTATGATAGGAAGCAGTGTATATTAATAGCATCATGATAGAAGCATGGAAGGAGCACTTGAAGAAGTAGCTCCTGGAAACCTCACTGATAATTACATTGATGGAAGGAAGTCATCAAGATCAAGGGTCATCATTCACTAATGAATATGGAAACAGAATTCGGGGATTAGAACATGATGACGTATTGATGAAGCAGGTCAAGGGTATGAAGTTCTTCATTCTAGTAAAATTGTTGCAGGATGACTCAAAAGGAAAAGGATGAGGTACATATATCTATATGCTAACACTGGATGCTATGAAGTCATGTCATATGGTTGCAGGTGAAGGACTTCTATCTTTAGAAGTATGATCAAAGGAAGGAGGATCTCGTCTAGTGCACAGGTTGCCACTAATAGATGAAATCAAATATGTCCTCATATGGAATATGAGGTGGTTGTATACAAACAATGGACTGGATACTAAAATTTCATGGGAATGAAGTTGTGTGGAGAAAGAAAGGAAGAGATCATGAAGTGCAACCATGTCAAGAGGCGGTTATGATCTGGAAGCCAAGAATACGTGACTAGGAGATCTCCTGGGAAGATGTGTGTACTCTGATAGAAGTATGGTAAACAAGAAGACCCTTGACAATACATATCTTTAGGAGATGTATCAATCTGAACAGAGGATGTCGATGCCTACAGGAAGATGTCATGGTGAAAGATCATCACTGAGGTAACTTTTGATTTAAAAGTTCTTACGTATATGTTTATCTGGATAAGTCTATGCAGGGCTGCCAATCATGTGGAAGGATGTAAGATCCTTGGGAGATGGTTCGAAGGAAAGCAACATGGCATAAAGATGGATCAGATGAGAAAGAATGATGAATCACTTTCTGTTGGATGACATGACTCATGGATGAAAGTGATGGATGATCTATGCCCTATGAAGCCAATGTTGAAGATTCCTCAATATCGAAATCCATGACATCGAGGGGAGGAATTCTTCATGAGCAGTTGGGTGTCCCACCATTGCTGCTGCCAGTCCCTAGTTAAGAGGGAGCCTGGTGGTAAGTTTCTTACTTGGAAGAAACTTGAAGTATGTCCTTCCTTAATTAAAAGGAAGTGACGAATATGATTCTCTAAATTCACGTGTCATGCACTAGACCAAGACTAACAGCGTAAGTCTTAGAGAAGGACATGAGGAGAGAATGGATAGACACATCATTCTGGTCTTCACCTGGAAGACAGAATGGAGGCTTGGGTAATAATCTAGCATCTGATACTCTTTGAGAATGAGATAGGGCATTCAAGATAAGAGTAGTCGGGGAACGATATTCTTTGAGGGTTGGCTTCCCAAGAGAAGAATAGTCCAAGAAGGTCAGATAAGATTAGTCGAGGAACGATATTCTTTGAGGGTTGGCTTCCCAAGAGAAGAATAGTCGAAGGTCATACTCTGTGAACACCCGAGTGGAGAATGTACCTTGGAGAGACAATGACTATGGTGTCTATAAGTCATGTGTCTCGCCATCATTGTAGCCCATTGTCTCGTTGAGAGATGGGGTTGTTAGCCAAGGCCTTTCACTAGGGCAATGCTGGTTGATATGATGCTACACAGATGCGATTACCAATCCGATTCTTCTTATGAGATTCTTCAGATTGAAGTGACCATGTACCATTATGAATATCTCCCTAGTTAAGAGGGAGTGTTGGAAAGTGTAACTAGGTTCAGTCTTCGAATTGACTATGTAATTATGTATTTATGTAATGAAGAAGACAAAGATAATAAAATATATTTTGTTAAGCTTGCTTCATGGATTTCATGAACAAGGGATTTTATTATAGGTCAAAGACTTCTTCTTGATGTCTTTTAGGGATTTGTCATCTTGTCATAAATGTAATTAGAGTCATGTATATGAAGTGTCAAGTATGCATCAAGGCCTTGTCAATTAGCTTGTCAACATAGCTCAAGAATAATGCTAAACGCACCTGATCAGATCGACGTTGGAATAACTCTTAAAGTCAGCCCACAAACCTGGAAACATGTCAGCCTCAAATCTAATGAACATGTCGGCTTAATATAGGGGGAAACAACTATATAAACCCCACTAAACTGTGCAGAACAGAAACCAATTCGAATAGCTGTAATAGATGCGAAGTACAGGAATAAAGCTCGCATAAATATGAAGATTTCGGTCAATAATTGCAGGAGAAACTTCAAACAAGTCTGAGGAATTAATGCGAGGAAAAGTCTGAGATATCTACAGTCATACATATCAGCAAGAAGTGCGAAGTAAAGACTGCGTTCAAGTATGAATAAAGGACTGTGGTAAGTGCGGAAACAGGTCTGATATTTGTGGACAAGATTGCAGGAACAACTTCAGTCACATATGACTGTGTAAAAGTGCGAGAAGGGACAGTGTTAAAGTGCTAGAAGGGTCTGCTATAAATGCGAGAAGGGACTGTGGTAAAGTGCGAGAATAGGGCTGTGAAAGGGCATCACTATAGTATAGTGTTGACTACTCATCGAAAGGAAATAAGACAAGTGTGTACAGTCAGTTGTGAAATTTTCAAGACGAAAATATTTTTGCAATACTTGGTTTATTTCTCCTACTTATGAGATAAGTTATTTATAGATGCTTCAGTAAATTCTAAAATAAACACATTTGCAGATCTTCACTATCGTTAAGAGCATAAGAACAGAAAGATAATTTACACCAATAGCACAATAGAAATAACCATATGAACACAGATGTTTTTGGACAATTGTCCCCAAAAAAACCCAATGTGGGAAAACCGATGCAGCAGATGAGGGTTTTATATTTATCTTCAGAAATGGAAAGTACATTTACAGGAGTCTGATGAGCAGAGAAAAATTGGCAAACACCTTGCTGAATTTTCTAGATCTCCCAGACAATTTTTGGACTCTAGGGGTGACCTCCTTCACCCTCTGCGTCATCCAGCGTGAATGCTCTGCGCAGTCCCTCTCTGGACTGCGTGATTATGCGTGGAGGGGTTCTTGTTGCTGATCATCTCACCCTTCCCTTCACCCTCCTGAGTTCTGCTTCTCGATAACTGACTCCTCCCTCCTCCTTCTGCTTCTGCAACCCAGCCTCTACAAACTCACCCACTGAAATCAATTTCCCTTGCTTTAGAATCGATTTCTTTCGAGTACTGAGAGTGTCCCCGGCTTGATTTCCAAATGGCCCTTAAGTCTCTTCTTATAGTCTTCGTCTTCTAGAAGATTCACACTCTGCTTTATTAATACCCTTTAATTATTTAATTTCCCTAAGTTTATACTTAGGGTCTTGTTAAAATTGGACAACTAGGTCCAAACTCTATGTTGTGGTGCTCAGATGAAGACACCAATATTTTTATTGGGTTCCTCTTTCGAAGAGGTGCAAGATCAATCTAAAGATCATCTTGATCCGATGAGCAGAACATTTATTTTGAATTTATTTTTAATACTTTCAAAATATGTGCAGGTCGGCCTTAAAGTTTTACACCCCCAGCAAATGTGTCACACACCCTCAGTGATTGATATAAATAGAGTCAATGTAAGAGGACATTTCAATCGTCTCATCACACACATCCTCATGATCTAGAAGTGGATGCCATAAATATGGATGTCGTAAATCTGGATGATGCCAGAAATGGATGCCATAAATATGGATGATGCCGTAAATTTGGATGATGCCGGAAATGGATGCCGTAAATATGGATGATGCCGTAAATCTGGATGCCGTAAATATGGATGATGCCGTAAATCTAGATGATGCCGGAAATCTGGATGTGGGATTCTTTTGTTGAAGTATGTTGATTTTTGATGAGCTGTCTTTAAGGGATGTGTGTGTGACACTTCTAGTTGGCTGACCGTATTGAGACTTTGCTGGTTGAAGCATCCTGTTGACCGCTGTAACGCACCAACACACTTATATTTTTCTGGCTTGTCTTCTGTCGATCTACTGGTATGTTCTATCAGCACTTTACTTTCTTGTTTATGTGATTGCTGACTAACATTGGGGATAAAAGTAAAGTTGCATCAAGCATAGAACATCTTCCAAAAATTTACATGGAATCAGAGTTGAGATGAAGACAAAGCCCTAGTTTGTAGCAATCACCGAAGAAGAGAATGGGTTCCTCAAACTACAATGGCTTTAAGGCTGATGAAAAATTGACTGGGAAGGATGACTTCCATGCTTGGAAGATGACATTGGATCTTAATTTGGAAGACCAAGATGTCATGGACTATGTGCAGGGTAAAACACAAGAGCCTCCATCCACTGAAACTGTTGCTGCCAAATCAAAGTACAAGAAGGGGGAAATCAAAGCAAAGCTGATGATCAGTGACTCAATTCATAAGAGTCTGGTTGCCTACATCTCTGAGCTAGGTCACTATGCTAGAGAATGCCCTTTCAAGAAGGTCAAGAAAAGGAAGGCTCCCTCCGGCAGAAATGGGCAATCTTTCAAAAGGTCAAGAATTGCCAGGTATGAGGAATCAAATGTTTTTGATGATAAAAGAAATGAATTCATTCTTGTATCTGCCCTCTCTGTTGCATCTCCACCCAACACTATGGATGTCTAGTTGATAGATAGTGGTGCCTCAAGGCACATCATTGGGTTCAAGGAAACACTTACTGATATGGTTGAGAAGGATACTAATCTACAAATTATCCTTGGAGATAATGCCACATATCCCGTGAAAGGGACAAGGACTGTGACCCTCCACTTGTCTCAAGGTCAAGTCCTCCGCCTGCAAGATGTATTATATGTACCTAATTTGAAGAAGAACCTTGTGTCTGTTTCGGCCATGGAAGACAAAGGTTTCAATGTGGCATTCATTGATGGAAGGTGCGCATGTGGAAGAAGAGTTTCAAGGAAGCTATCACGATTGGGTTTAGAGTTGGTACACTCTACCAAGTTAGAGGAAGTCCACTGGGAGCGATGACATGTGATACTATCTGACAAACTGAACTATGGCACCAGAGGTTTGAACAACTTCACTACAAGGCCCTTCTTGAAGCAAGGAAGGTGGTGACAGGGATGCGTGAGTTCTCAAATAATCATGAAGGTGTATGTCAGGGTTGTGCCGAAGGAAAGCATACAAGGGGACCTTTCCCCTCAAGTGTCACAAAGACATCTAATGTCTTGCAATTAGTACATTCTGATCTGTCTGGTATGCTACCCGTGACATCCTTGGGAGGATGTTCTTATTATATGAGACGAACGAGTTCAAGAACTTTTGCAGAGGAGCTAGCATCAAGAGGGAGACCACAATGTTTGTGGGCTACAGCGAAACTTTGAAGGCCTATAAAGTATATGTGCCTGGTCAAATGGAAGTGGAGATATGCCACGATGTTACGTTTGACAAAGATGCTTCCCTGAGGAAAGTAGTCAATCTTCCGAGATCTGAGGAAGATCATGAAGCAAGGCCTGGAAATCAAGAAGAACCGAAGGATGAGACGATGCCCAATGCTAAAGGACCAATAGACTCGATTGATCCACCTCCTTCAATAGGGAAGAGAACATCATGGCTCAAGGACACTCTCGAGGATGCCGAGGGACATATGGCCCCAAAGGGGGACATTCGTGAAAGCAAGAAGCTAAGTAGATACAAAGGGTATCTAACAGCCATGAGTACTATTGTACAATCTGAGCCTGGTTCTTTTGAGGAAGCTGTAAAGCATCAAGTCTGGAAGGATACTATGCACGAAGAGTATGACTCCATAATGAAGAATGATGTCTAGGATGTGGTTCCAATACCGGAGGACAAAGCAGTTGTCACTTCGAAATGGCTCTACAAGATCAAGCATGGATCTGATGGAAGTGCTGAAAAGTTCAAGGCAAGATTCGTTGCCCGTGGCTTCTCTCAAAAGGAAGGCATAGACAATGATGATATATTTGCACCTGTGGCCCGATATACCACCATCCGATCTATCATAGCCCTTGCTGCTATGCAAGGATGGAATCTTCGTCAGATGGATGTGAAGACCGCATTTCTACATGGTGCGATAAAGGAAGAGGTGTATGTGGAGCAACCTCTGGGGTTCGAAGTCCATGATCGAGAAACCCATGTTTGCAGGTTGAAGAAAGCCCTCTATGGGTTGAAGCAAGCACCCAGAGCTTGGTACGAGAGGATAGATAGCTACCTGATGAAGTCAGGCTTCACTCGTAGTAATGCTGATCCGAACCTTTACTTCAAGGTTGATAGAGAGAAGCCTCTCATTCTGGTGTTGTATGTGGACGACCTCTTCCTGACAGGTGTTGTCCCTCTCATTCATCAGTGCAAGAGGGAGCTCGCTGTTGTGTTCGAGATGAAGGACCTAGGACTGATGCACTACTTCCTAGGCCTAGAGGTCTAGCAGAGACCTGGCGAGATTTTCCTTTCTCAAGGAAAATGCATTGTGAAGCTTCTGGAAAGATTTAGTATGATGGACTGTAAGTCCGTGTTGACACCAATGGAGCTCAAATTTAAGAAGTTGAGTGGCAGCGCTGCTAGGCCAGTGCTAGCAAATCCTACTGAGTATCTTCAACTCGTAAGGGCCCTGATGTTCTTAGTGAAAACCCGTCCGGACGTATGTTGTGCAGTGAACACTTCGAGTCAACACATGGTTGATCATAACATTCACTGGGTTGGTGCCAAGAAACTCTTGAGATATCTCTGAGGCACGATAGACCATGGGCTGAGATACACTGTCGGGAGTATGACATTCCATGGATATACTGATGCCGATTCGGCTAGCAGTGTGGTGGATCGGAAGAGCACATCTGATGCTACTTTACACGTAGATCTGCTTCAGGCAAGAAACTGAAGGCGGTAGCCTTGAGCACCGCTAAGGCCAAATACATTGTAACATGTATGGCCTGTTGTGAAGTCACTTGGTTGCAAAAGCTATTCAGTGAGTTGTTTGAGCATGTGCTAGATGCCATCGTTATCCTTTGTGATAACTAGAGGGGGATTCATTTGTCATAGAAGCCCGTGTTCCACGAACAATCCAAGTGTGTTGATGGCTGGTACCACTTTATCCGGGATATGGTACAGCGAGGCGCCGTAAGGCTCGATCATATAGGAACTGATGAGCAGGTCGCAGATATTCTCACAATGCCCTTGGGGAAGGTCATGTTCCTAACCTTCCGTGAGAATCTTGGTATCATGGAACGACCCTATTCTGAGGGTCCTATTGGACGATGAGTTCTGGGAGCTATGGGGGGCTTTGGGGATAGCTTCTCGGAGCTATAAGCAACCACAGGGCTAGGCTTGCCGAACCTTGTTGGTGTGCTTGGGCCCCACCATTATGATGATTGAGTTGGTTCGCCTCTCATGATCTATGCCCCGTATGCATCCTACCCATTTGAGTTCCGGACTCATGGGAAGTACCTCTCATTTGGCCAATGAGGTGGGAAAAGCTAGAGACTAGTAGCAAAGACTGATGGACGCATCAGAGATTGTCGTACTCTCTATCTAGGATGACACGTGTCCAACCACTTGATCTGGGATCAAGTCTAGTGAGGTTTCAGACCTCCTACTGACTTCGGGTCAGATAAACCAACTTTGAGTTGGTATGTGACTCTTTGAGTCCATGTGAGGTTTCGGACCTCCAACTGACTTCAGGTCAGTGAGACTAACTTCGGGTTAGTATATATGACTCTCTTGAGTCCAAGTGAGGTTTCGGACCTCCTACTGACTTTGGGTCAGATAAACCAACTTCGGATTGGTATGTGACTCTTTGAGTCCATGTGAGGTTTCGGACCTCCAACTGACTTCAGGTCAGTGAGACTAACTTCGGGTTAGTATATATGACTCTCTTGAGTCCAAGTGAGGTTTCGGACCTCCTACCGACTTCGGGTCAGATAAACCGACTCCGAGTTGGTATGAGACTCTTTGTGAGTCCTATAGAGGTTTCGGACCTCTGGGTTAAATCTGTCAGCCATGAATGATGTCCTTGTGACTGACCCACTTCTGTTCTGAAATAAAAAGGCCAACAAAGCAAGTTACGGCGGGATGACGCACAATGTTTGATTGCACAGGTGGATGGAGTTCTCCCTAGTTGAGAGGGAGTGTTAAAATTGGACAACTAGGTCCAAACTCCATGTTGTGATGCTCACAGATGAAGACACCAATATTTTTATTGGGTTCCTCTTTCGAAGAGGTGCAAGATCGATCTAAAGATCATCTTGATCCGATGAGCAGAACATTTATTTTGAATTTATTTTTAATACTTTCAAAATATGTGCAGGTCGGCCTCAAGGTTTTACACCCCCAGCAAATGTGTCACACACCCTCAATGATTGATATAAATAGAGTCAACGTTGGAGGACATTTCAATCATCTCTTCACACACATCCTCATGATCTAGAAGTGGATGCCGTAAATATGGATGATGCCGGAAATGGATGTCGTAAATATGGATGATGTCGTAAATCTGGATGATGCCGGAAATCTAGATGTGGGATTCTTTTGTTGAATTACGTTGATTTTTGATGAGCTGTCTTTAAGGGATGTGTGTGTGACACTTCTAGTTGGCTGACCGTATTAAGACTTTGCTGGTTGAAGCATCATGTTGACCGCCGTAACGCACCAACACACTTATATTTTTCTGGCTTGTCTTCTGTCGATCTACTAGTATGTTCTATCAGCACTTTACTTTCTTGTTTATGTGACTGTTGACTGACATTGGGGATAAAAGTAAAGTTGCATCAAGCATAGAACATCTTCAAAAAATTTACAGGTATGCATTAAAATAATTAATTATTTTAATAAAGTAATATCCGAGTGGAATTTCCACAAACGATTTCTGGGTTCTCTGGATCACTGATGTCTAAGCTTCTCTACCAAAAATGACACTTAGAACACATTTCGATGCTATAGAAATCAACACTCCCTCTTAGCGAGGAAAGTGTTTACGCAAGATACTGTTGTACTGCTCTGACTTTACATCATTTGTTGCGTTGATGGTGTCCTGGCTGCTGCCCCTCATCTTTGCGTTGTTGCTTCCTGCATTGTTTCCCTATCCTTGCAACATCCGTACTGCAGCTCCCTCTTCTTCTGAAGACCACCCTTTCCTCTAGTGGAAGGGGTTTTCGACCATCCCCATCTTCTCTCTTAAGTAAGTGAACTTGACCTTACTTAGAGCCTTTGTAAGGATATCTGCCACTTGTTCACCCGTAGGAGTGTATCGCAACTATACTGCTCCCTTCTGGACATAGTCCCTGATAAAGTGACACCGAATGTCAATGTGCTTCGACCAGTCATGAAACACAAGATTTTCAGAGAGCTTGATGCAACTCTGATTATCACACATAATCCCGGTCGGTTCTATCCACTTCTTGAGTAAGTTCAAGAGCAATTTGCGGAGCCATATGACCTCACATGAAGCTGTGCTTGCTGCCATGTACTCTACCTCGGCTAGGCTCAGTGCTACGGACTTATGTTTCCTGCTACACCAGGAGGTCATTCCTGATCCGAGACTGAAACAATACCCACTGGTACTTTTCCGATCTACTGTGCTTCCAGCCCAGTCTGCATCCGTGAACCCACTCAACTAGACCTCATTGCCCTTGGTGTACTTTAGCCCATACTCGACTGTCCCTCTCAAGTATCTGAGAATATGTTTGGCTGTTGTCCAGTGAGCCCTCCTTGGTTCCACCATGAACTGACTGAGAGTATTCACTGCATAACAAATGTCTGGTCTCGTGTTGACCAGATACATCAATGATCCGATGAATTGTATGTACAATGTGGGATCAGCGTCATCATCCTCTGATGTGTCTATCTTCTTCCAGTTAGTAATCATTGGCGTGGCCATGGGTCTACAATCTTCCATCTGAAACCTTTTTAGAATCTCTGTCGTGTATCTTCCTTGTCCTAGGAAGATTTCCCCTTCCTGCTACCAAACTTCTTAACCAAGAAAATAGTGCATCCGCCCTAGGTCCTTCATGTCGAATTCTGTTGCCAGATTCTCCTTGCAGTCTTTGATGAGCTTGGATGACCTAGTCAGAAACAAGTCATCCACATACAAAACAAGAATAAGCGACTCATCTCCTACTCTTAAGTAGTATAAGTTAGGATCAGCGTCACTCTTTACGAACCCCATCTTCTGCAAGTAGCCATCAATCCGACCATACCATGCCCTGGGGGCTTATTTCAAGCCATACAAGGCTTTCTTAAGTCTACAAACATGAGTCTTCTGCTCATGTGTCTCAAAGCCCTCTGGCTGCTCTATGTATACTTCCTCCTCTATCACACCGTTCAAGAACGTGGTCTTGACATCCATCTAGTGAATCTCCCATCCCATCTACGCTGCCAGAGAGCTGATGGATCTGATAGAAGTGTATCATGTTACTGGAGCAAAGGTTTCTTCATAGTCAATGCCTTCCTTCTGGGCATACCCCTTTGCTACAAATCTTGCTTTGAATTTCTCTATGCTGCCATGTGCAACATATTTGATCTTGTAGATCCATCTGGATCCTACAACAAATTTGTCATGTGGTCTAGGGACTACTTCCCAGACATCATTTGTCATGATGGAGCTATACTCCTCCACCATGGCATCTACCCATACCTAATGCTAAGCTGTTTCTCGAAAGGTAGAAGGCTCTCCAACCTAAGCTATCGGTGCCTGATATCTGTCAAGTTGTTTCCTTATCCTCTTCCCTTCTCTAGGTGCTCCAACAAATCCTTCTGCATCTCTAAGAATCTGTTGGATTTCTCTGCTTGGTCTCCCATCAGTGGTGGGCGGTCTCACCTGTTCTTCCTCATGTTCTTCATCGGAGGAGCTTCCCTCAAAAAAAATGTGCCTTAGAGAGGCACTAGACCTCTCCTCGATAGGTCATTGAGGCTGTACCAGTGGATCTTCAATCTGCATATCTGTGACCATCTCTTGAGATTTCCTAAAGGCTTTCTCCTCCAGGAATTTTACATCCCTTCTTACCACGACTTTCCTGCTCTCCGGAATATAGACGTGGTATGCCTTTGCGTTCTCACTGTAGCCCATCAGAAAACCCTTTTCAGCAATTTGATCTAGCTTCTTCCTCTTTTCCTCTGGAACATGGCAGTATGCTATGCTGTCGAATATCCTGATGTGGGTCGCTTCTAGCTTGCTGCCTGTGAACACACCTTCGGGAGTAACCTTCCCCAAAGCTCTATTGGGAACTCTATTATGAATATAAACTGTTGTGTTGCAGGCCTCTGCCCATAAGAATCTGGGCATCTCCTGGTCATACAACATTGCCCTTGCAGCGTCTATTATGGTTTGATTCTTCCATTCTGCAACTCCATTTTGTTCTGGATTGTAAGGAGTTGTCCACTCTCTCTTGATGCTTTCTTGTGCATAGAAATTTGTGAAGTCTTTATCGATATATTCTCCACTGTTATCTGACCTCAACTTCTTGATCTTCTTTCCTGTAGAGTTCTCCCCCGATGCTTTGAAATCTTTAAAATGATTAAAGACTTCATCTTTGGTCTTCAGAAAATAGATCCAAGTTTTCCTGGAATAATCATCAATGAAGGTGGAAAAATACTTTGCCCCACTGAGAGCTGTTGTGGACATCGGACCGCAAATGTCAGAGTGTATTAACTCTAATACACCTTTGGCTCTGCTGCTGCTTCTTGCAAATGTTGCCTTAGCGTACTTCCCTAGTACGCATCCCCTGCAAACTTCATCTTTCTTTGTGCTGAGTTCACGAGCCCCTATGACAGTATTTTTGAGAATCCCCAAAGCTCCATGATGTAGATGCCCCATCCTTCTGTGCCATAACTCATTCAGATCTCTGTCGTCCGTGTTGTCGATCAGGGCCACCGGAGATTCAAGTTGGAGCTTATACAGCTTGTGACTCCTTACTCCAATTTGTGCCTTTTTGCTCCAGTTAGGGTGTTTGACATACACCTTATCTTGAATAAAGTATACGTCATAGCCCTTGTTTTGAAGTTGAGACACCGAGAGTAAATTCATCACCAACCCTGGTACATGCAGAACATTAGTGGCTCAAATCTTGTTGCCATTCTCCATCTGAAATGTTACGGTACCTCTCCCGATGGGGGTACATTTTGTTTATTTCCCATAGTTATTTGGAAATTCATCTGCTCTTCTTGATAGCTCGAAAAACATTCTCGAACCCCTGTCATATGAGCAGATGCTCCACTGTCAATATACCAAACACATGGAGGAGTTGTGCTTGACACATAGGCAAGATCCTCCTCTAGTCTGGATGCCATCACCTTCATGTCATGTTCTCTCCCCATTTCTGCGTGCTCTGGAGGACTGCGTGAACCCTTCCTTTGGTCCATAGCGGATCCTCCCTTAATGTTTTTAGCCCTTTGCTCTGATACCATGTGAAATTTTCAACAGGAAAATATTTCTGCAATACTTGGTTTATTTCTCCTACTTATGAGATAAGTTATTTATAGATGCTTCAGTAAATTCTAAAATAAACACATTTGCAGATCTTCACTATCGTTAAGAGCATAAGAACAGAAAGATAATTTACACCAATAGCACAATAGAAACAACCATATGAACACAGATGATTTTGGACAATTGTCCCCGGAAAAACCCAATGTGGGAAAACCGGTGCAACAGATGAGGGTTTTATATTTATCTTCATAAATGGAAAGTACATTTACAGGAGTCTCATGAGCAAAGAAAAATTGGCAAACACCTGGCTGAATTTTCTAGACCTCCCAAACAATTTTTGAACCCTAGGGGTGACCTCCTTCACCCTCTGTGTCATCCAGCGTGAATGCTCTGCGCAGTCCCTCTCTGGACTACGTGATTCTGCATGGAGGGGTTCTTGCTGCTGATCAGCTCACCCTTCCCTTCACCCTCCTGAGTTCTGCTTCCGATAACTAACTCCTCCCTCCTCCTGCTTCTACAACCCAACCTCTACAAACTCACCCACTGAAATCGATTTCCCTTGCTTCAGAATCGATTTCCTTCGAGTACTGATAGTGTCCCCGGCTTGATTTCCAAATGGCCCTCAAGTCTTTTCTTATAGTCTTCTCGCTGATGAATCAACGGCCAAGATTATATCTTTAATCAATGGCTTAGATTAAAAGATAACTTGATCTTCATCTTCTAGAAAATTCACACTCTGCTTTATTAATACCCTTTAATTATTTAATTTCCCTAAGTTTACACTTAGGGTCTGCATTAAAATAATTAATTATTTTAATAAAGTCATATCCGAGTGGAATTTCCACAAACGATTTCTGAGTTCTCTGGATCACTGATGTGTAAGCCTCTCTACCAAAAATGAGACTTAGAACACATTTTGATGCTATAGAAATCAACATCAGTAAGGTTAAGTGAAGGCACAAGGTAATATAGCCTATAACATAGTGTTGATATCACAAGCAAGGATCTCATAAAGTCAAAGAAGGAAGAATAAAAGTAGAGACCGAACTCTCTAATCTTATAGTACAGATAGGTGCAGAATGGTGCAGGATGGTGCAGGAAAGAAAGATCAGCTCAAGGAGTCAATGAAGAAGCGGTGACAAGGTCTTGGAGGCATACAAGGTCAAGGGTCTGTGTCATGGGCATGGTACTTGTCATTTGAAAGTCTATAAGAAGAATTTCTTGTGGGTTTTCCTCTCCAAGAGGGAGAGGTTTTGGCCCGGGCTCGAAGAGCCTAAATTTGTGTCTCTTGTGTTATGGTAATTGACTTGATGAAAAACATAATAAGCTAAGAAGAGAATGTGAAAATTCTATAATGTAGAATTCTACTGCAGCTACTTATTATATTTCTTCTATTGCATTCCAAACACAATTATTTAACATTTTACTGTGTTAAATAACAAAATAAAATATGCTGCAGACTTCACGATCAATAAACAACATAAAAGAAATAGCACAAGTATTCACGCAGAGACACCGTTATTTTTGGACAATCGTCCCCAAAAAAACCCAATTCGGGAAAACCGGTGCAGCAGATCTGAGGGTTTCTTTATTGTGCAAAAATTATGAGAACAAATGTGTGATTGTAATTATCAATCAATCACCTGAAGAAATCTGATGAGAATAGGATTAGTGAGACAATTCTCACTTCACCACGAAGTTCCGGCACTGACCTACACCCATACTGAGTAGCTCTGCGTAGTGATTGCATCCCTCACGTTGTCACTGTGTCACTGTTGTTGCTGCTCATTATGACTGCCTCGGTGCTCACTGTTGTGTGAGACTAGAGTTTTCTCCCCTTCCAGAGATGCCCTATGGATACTGGATGAACCCTCAGTTGCCTCTCCAACAAAAATCGAAACTCCCTCTACTACTCTGCATTGGCCCAGCGTAAATGCTGCTTGGCTGTCTCTGCGTTGCTGCTATGGCTGCCTTCTCACTTCTCTGCCTGTACTCTCTATCCTTCAAAAATTCTCCCTCCTGGAGATTTCACCTTCCCCTCTCTGCAATCAAGAATCACTTCAATTCTTTCTTTGGCTGAAGAAATCGATCTCTTGATTCTTCCTCCGTCTGATGTATTTCCCATAGGCCCCTCACTCTCCTTATAATCCTTCATTGACCTTTCAACGGCCAAGATTAAAACATAATCAAGGGCTAACATTAACTTGGAGGTGATCCATGACTTTATCTAGAAGATTCACACTTAATTTAATTAATACCCTTTAATTAATCGGTTTCCCTAAGTTTAGACTTAGGAAAACATTAAAAAAAAATTAATTAATTTAATTAAACCATCTCTAAGTGGAATTTTCCAAAATCCTTTATGGGTATTATGGAATACATGTGTCTTAACCCATATACAAAGTTACAAGGCTAGAGCACATCCGATGCTACCATAAATCAGCATTCCCTCTTAGCGAGGAAAGTGCTCTAACAAGACAACTCAATGTGCTACTTTGACTTCTGTAACATCTACTGTTGTGATGTTGATGCTGCTCACCAACACTGCACAAATGTTGCAACTGTACTGCTGCTGACATTGCATGCTGCTGCCAACTGCTACTGTACTGCAACTCCCTCCTCCAACTGCGTTGAAGATCCATTGATTACTGAAATGGATTTTCAGTCATACCCAACTGTTCCCTGAACTGAGTGAACTTAATCCTCCCCAAAGCTTTAGTGAGTATATCTGTTGTCTGTTCTCCTGTGGAAATGTACTGGAGTTGTATTGCCCCATGCTAAACACAGTCTCTGATAAAATGACACCTGAAGTCAATATGTTCGGACCGATCATGAAACACTGGATTTTCAGAGAGTTTGATACAACTCTAATTGTCATAGTAAATGCTAGTCGGCTCCATCCTGCTCCTGAATAGACTCACAAGAAGTTTTTGAAGCCAGATGGCTTCGCATGTAGCTATACCGGCTGCCATGTACTCTGCTTCAGTTGTGCTCAATGCTACTGACTTCTACTTCCTGCTGCACCAGGACACCATTCCTGATCCAATGCTGAAACAGTAACCAAAGGTACTTTTCCTGTCCACTGAGCTTCCTGCCCAATCTGCATCTGTGAATCCACTGAGTCTGACATCCTCCCCTCGGCCATACCTTATACCAAATCTGAATGTTCCTCATACATATCTCGAGACGTGCCTTGTTGTTTCCCAGTGCACTCTTTTGGGTTCCACCATGAACTGACTAAGAGTGTTGACTGCAAAGCAAATGTCTGGTCTGGTGTTAACCAAATACATCAATGACCCAATGAGTTGTCTGTATAAGGTGGGGTCTACTTCTGCGTCTTCTGATGCATCTATCTTTTTCCAATTTGTGATCATGGGTGTGGCCATGGGCCTGCACCCCTGCATTTTGAACCTCTTCAAAATCTCCAAGGCATACCTCTCCTACCCCATGAAGATATCTCCATTCTTCTAACAGACTTCCAATCCTAGGAAGTAATGCATCAACCCCAAATTCTTCATGTTGAATTCAACCTCTAGATTTCGTTTGCAATCCTTGATGAGCCTAGATGATCCAGTGAGAAACAGATCATCTACATATAGTACTAATACTAATGGCTCATCCTCTACCAATAAATAGTAGAGATTGGGATCTGCATCACTCTTGACAAACTCCATTTTTTGCAAATAGCTATCTATTCGACCATACCATGTTCTCGGAGCCTGCTTGAGCCCGTACAAGGCCTTCTTCAATCAGCATACATGAGACTTCCTTTTATGAGTCTCAAAACCCTCTGGTTGTTCGATATATACCTCTTCCTCAATCTCTCCATTAAAGAATGTTGTCTTGACATCCATTTGATGAATCTCCCATCCCATCTATGTTGCTAAGGATATGACAGTCCGGATGGAGGTATATCTGGTAACTGGTGCGAAGGTCTCTTCATAGTCAATGCCTTCCTTCTAAGCATACCCTTTTGCCACGAACCTTGCCTTATATTTCTCTACGCTACCATCTGCAGCATATTTGATCTTGTAGATCCATCATGATCCAACAACTGATTTGCTCTGAGGTCTGGGCACAACTTCCCAGACATCATTTGTCATGATAGAAGCATACTCCTCTATCATGGCATCTACCCATACCTAGTGTTGAACAGCTTCCTGAAAACTGGAGGGTTCCTCTACTTGAGCAACCAAAGCCTGGTACCTGTCAGGGAGTCTACGTTGCCTCTTCCCATTTCTGGGAGTCCCAATAAAGTTTTTTGCGTCCCTCAGTATCTGCTGAGCTTCCCTGCTGATCCGACCACTAGTGGAAGGTTGCTCTCTCAACTCTTCCTCCTGATCTGGCTGTTCCTCAGACTGAGCATCCTCCTGATCTTCTTCTAAGAAAACATTAGTACCTGAACTGGGTACCAAGGTCTGTCTTTCTGTCTGTTCTTCTTGGTGCCCCTGCTGCTCTTAGACCAAGGGAACTTCTGCATTTTGATCCTCTGTTGGCATATCACGCGATTTCTGAAAAGCTCTATCCTCCATGAACTTAACATCACGTCTTACCACAACTTTCCTGTTGCTAGGAATATATATCCTATATGGCTTGGAGACTTCACTGTATCCTTCAAGAAACCCCATTTCTGCAGTTTGATCAAGCTTGCTTCTCTTCTCGCTTGGTACATGACAGTATGCCATGCTACCAAATATCCGAAGGTGCCCTACCTCCGGTTTCTTCCCTGTGAAAACCTCTTTCAATGCTCTATGAGGAGTCCTGTTTTGGATGTACATTGTCGTATTGCAGGCTTCAGCCCATAAATATCTGGGTAGATCAAGGTCAAATAACATGGCCTTGGTTGCGCCTACAATTGTCTTGTTTTTCCGTTTTGCCACACCATTCTGTTCGGGATTGTATGGCGCAGTCCACTCTCTCCTGATCCCCTCCTTTGCGCAAAAATTTGTTAAGTCTCCATCTATGTATTCTCCACCATTATCTAAAAGCAATGTCTTGATTTTCTTCCCCATCATATTTTCAACAAGAGCCTTGAATTCTTTGAACTTTTCAAAGACTTCATCTTTTGTCTTCAGGAAGTAGATCCAGGTCTTTCTGGAGTGATCATCAATGAATGTGACAAAATATTTGCCACCCTTGAGAGCGTTAGTGGACATTAGTCCACAGATATCTAAGTGTATCAATCCTAATATGCTTGTTGCCCTGTTTTCACTTCTGGGAAAGGCTGCCTTAGCGTACTTCCCAAGTACACATCCTCGGCATACATCATCATGCTCCGTGCTGAGAACAGGTGCCCCGTCAACTGTTTCTTTGAGCATCTTCAATGCACCGTGGTGCAAGTGCCCCATTCTTCTATGCCAAAGTTCGTTCAACCCTTTCTTGTCTTCAAGATTACTACTGATTAGTGCCATCGGAGTTTCAAGCTGCAACCTGTATAGTCTATTGCTTCTAACTCTGATCTGCCTTGTTTGCTTTCAACTTGGATGCTTGACATATACTTTCTTCTTGATAAAGTGTATGCCATACCCTTTGTCCTGCAACTGGGATACTGAGATTAAATTCATCCCAAGCCCTGGTACATGTAGTACATCTATGACCTTGACACTAGTTCCGGCTTCCGTCTGAAACACTACGGCTCCTCTCCCAACTGGAGTGCATTTTGTGCCATTCCCCATAGTGATTTGGAATTTCATATGCTCTTCCCTATAGCTCGAGAAATATTCTCGTACTCCAGCCATATGAGCTAATGCCCTGCTATAAATATACCAGATTCCTGCAGATGTTGAACTTGACAAGCATGCACAATCCTCTTTTAACCTAGAGGATAAAACATCTAAGTCTGCTATACTTATTTGTGCTTTCTTTTCTCTGTGCTGCGTCTCCTCTGAAGCTTCTGGATTGCGCAGTCTCCTCTCTGACCCTGCTTCCTTTGGATCTGACAGCTCTGATACCATGTGAAAATTCTATAATGTAGATTTCTACTGCAACTACTTATTATATTTCTTCTATTGCATTCCAAACACAATTATTTAACATTGTGCTGTGTTAAATAACAAAATAAAATATGTTGTAGACTTCACAATCAATAAACAACATAAAAGAAATAGCACAAGTATTCATGCATAGACACCGTTATTTTTGGACAATCGTCCCGGGAATAACCCAATTCGGGAAAACCAGTGCAACAGATCTGAGGGTTTCTTTATTATGCAGAAATTCGGAGTACAAATGTGTGATTGTAATTATCAATCAATCACCTGAAGAAATTTGATGAGAATAGGCTTAGTGAGACAATTCTCACTTCACCACGAAGTTTTGGCACTGACCTGCACCCACACTAAGTAGCTCTGCGTAATTTCTGTGCAGTGATTGCGTCCCTCACGTTGTCACTACATCACTGCTGCTGCTGCTCGTTATGACTGCCTCGGTGCTCATTGTTGTGTGAGACTAGAGTTTTCTCCCCTTCCAGAGATGGCCTCTAGATACTGGATGAACACTCAGCTGCCTCTCCAACTAAAATTGAAACTCCCTCTGTTGCTCTGCGTTGGCCCAGCGTAACTGTTGCTTGGCTATCTCTGCACTGCTGCTATGGCTCCCTTCTCACTTCTCTTCATGTACTCTCTATCCTTAAAAAATTCTCCCTCCTGGAGATTTCACCTTCCCCTCTCTGCAATCGAGAATCACTTCGATTCTTCCTTTGGCTGAAGAAATCGATCTCTTGATTCTTCCTCCATCTAATGTATTTTCCATAGGCCCCTCACTCTCTTTCTTATAATCCTTCGTTGACCTTTCAATGGCCAAGATTAAAACATAATCAAGGGCTAAGATTAACTTGGAGGTGATCCATGACTTTATCTAGAAGATTCACACTTAGTTTAATTAATACCCTTTAATTAATCGGTTTCCCTAAGTTTAGACTTATGAAAACATTAAAAAAACGATTAATTAATTTAATTAAATCATCTCTAAGTGGAATTTTCCAAAATCCTTTCTGGGTATTATGGAATACATGTGTCTTGACTCTTAACCCATATACAAAGTTACAAGGCTAGAGCACATCCAATGCTACCATAAATCAACAAAGAAGACATAAGTAAAAGAAGTAAGCTCACAAGTAATTATCAAGAAGACAATTTGAATTAATCACTGCCCTACCAAATTCTCAACAGAGACTTCAACAGTCGAGATTAGATCTCCAATCAACAGTTAAGATTATATTAGACTTGATCTGCTTTTTCTAGAAGTTTCACCCACAGTTTACATTAATACTCATTAATTATTTTAATTTCCTAAGTTAGACTTATGGTCCTTATTAAACATAATTAATTTTTCTTATATAATTGTTTTTGGGTGGAATTTCCCAAAACAATTTATGGGTTATCTGTAATGCATGTGTCTAAGCCTCTCCACAAAGTTTGAGACTTAGAGCACATCCGATGTTACCAAAAATCAACAGTTTCGAGGTATCTACCTTCTTCGCTTGACTAGGGGATTCAATCTTGTGACCTCGTCTAGCATGTATGTTGGTATGGAGATCTTCTTCTTGGCTTCTTTGCTGATTGTGGAAACCCTACTGCAAAGCCCTTGATATCAGTGACACGTGTGAGGAAGAATAACCAAAAAAACAGTGCCAAAATAGCTCGTATTCTGCTCCATCTTCCCACGTTGGATGAGAGGTTTTTGTCTCTCTTTCTCACACTTCCTTACACTTCAGACCTAAACCGAAAATCTTTGCTCTGAAATGAGGTCGAGTGGCCTATTTATAGTTGTTTGCCATGATAATAAGCCGACCTTTCATGAAGATGAGCCAACATGTCCTTTGGAGAGATACTATTATTCCTTTTGAAGCCGACTTGAAGGGAGATGTTTGTGCTTGTCTTGGAGGGCTATTTATACCTATCTAATGACTCATACAAAATGTAACATACCCAATAAGGGTCCTTCATACATGACATAGACTCAATTTGACTTTTATGACTAGATGACAAATCCTAAAGGCTCACAATGGGATCCATCACTAAAAATAAAATTCCTTGCTCGTGAAACCCATGAGACAAGCATTACAATAATAATTTTATTTTTCTTCTTTACATCAATGTCATAAAATCACAATTACATATGTCACTATGAAGACCGAACCTAGTTGCACTTTTCAACACTTCTAGGTCTCCTTGAAGAGCAAGGTGTCCATACTGAAATCTTTCATGACTCCTAACTTCCCAATGGCTAGGCACTGGTCTTAAATTCAAGGTGATCACTCTCAAATTGATAAACCATCTTTCTTTCACCTTTCTTCTATGTCCCTTTAAGGATAAGGAGGCCTTCGTAGGGCTTGGTGCGAATTCCAATAAAGGAGGAGATTTTAAATTTCTTTTGGATAAGATTCTTCCTTAGTGTCTCCTCTAGGCATCCTCAAGTTTTGAAAGAATTCCGATGGTGGAATCTCCATAAAATTGACGCCCTGGCCTTCACACCAAGTGGGAACCCTAGAAGTTACTCCTTCAACTTGGGGATTTCCTTCGAGGCATCTGCTTTAGTACTCATTGAAGTAAATCATTATTTTACCTTCTCTCTCCTACCTTGACTTTGGATGAGCATATATGCCGTATCAGACTTCAACCCTAGATCTCGTGTAGGATCTTTTCCAAGGGGTTTTTTGTGGAAATTCTTACAAGCATTTTCCCAAAGCTCGCAGATTGTTGAACCTTTCCATTGAATGAGCCACCTTGCCTCACTCCAAGCCTATCATAGATACATCTATCACAAGTGAGGAATACTATGACTCCTCCCATCGGTGAAAATCTGAGAAGAGAAGGGGACTTTGGCTATGGTGACAGTGGGCCCCTATCCTAGGGTGTTGTTGAGCCCTCTAGCTCTTGCCTCTTTACAAGGCCTACTAGTTTGTGCGGCAACAGTGACAAAGCAATTTTAAAGGGGGTGGCAATGTGATAAACATAATAATAATTAAATAATTAAAAATGAATATTCGAAGGGCACATACCCTTTCACCTTGAAACCAATCAATGCTATTTAACAAACCATCACAAGGGTTATTGTAATCATCAATTCAATTCTTACTCAATAATAATAATTTATCTGCAAGTATTTTCGTGTTACAGCTTCTTTCAATTCCATAATAATGGCTCCAAGCAAAAGTATCTTCTAATAGCAAGTCGCATCCAAAAAAGTTCATGTTATGCCCAGGTAGAAAAAAAGATACAAGTCTGCCCTGTTGAAAATGTAACTAGTTTTGGTCTTCATAATTATTGTTGTACTCATTTCAATATGTATCCTATGTAACAAACAAAAGAAGAAAAGAAAAATTCATTATTAAAGCACGGTTTGCATGCTATGTGTTGATGGTCTTCTAGGTAAAAGCATGTTCTTCTATAAGTATCATATTATTACATCATGTCTGAATCTACAGGTCATATGGGTTCTTTTTGCAAGGAGAGCAATAAGCCTGTTGGATCATCAAATTATCTAGCATGGAAGAAAAGAATTGACCTGATACTCACAGAACAAGAAGTAATGGAGTATGTTACTGGGGAAATTACTGAACCTAGCAAAGACAAGACTCAAGAACTAGCAAAATACAAGAAAGGGGAAGTAAGGGCTCAAAGGATCATAGTTGAATCCATTAAAGATTCTCTTGTTCCATTTGTTGCAAACTTGAAAACTTCCAAGGCCTTGTATGACAAGCTAGTGAACTTGTACTCCTTAAGTACATCGAGACAAAAGATGTCTTCGCGGAATAAGTTATATAGAATGAAGAAATCAAAGGATGTGGATATGGTATCCTTTCTCATGAAAGTTTCTTTGCTAAGAGACCATCTACAAGGGCTTGGAGAATCAATTTATGATTTGTAAGTGACCATTTGTGTACTAAATGCATTGCCATCATAATGGAGCAGCTTTGCAACACGCATCTACTCCAAGAAAGATTCAACTCATTTTGATGAATTGTGGGTTCAAAGCATTTTGGAAGAATCAAGTATCAAGGTAAAAGGTGACATTGGATCAGATGAGCAGTCTCAAGCCTTTCTAGCCCGATTCAAGGAGTTGAAGAAGGGAAAGTTTGGAAATTCCAAGAAGAAAGACATGTCCAAGGTTCAATGCTTTAAGTGCCATGAGTTTGGACACTTTGAGAGGGATTGTCCAAGCCTACAAAACAACAAGAGAAAGGAAAGAAGCAAAGCTCATGAAGCCGAGGCAGTGGGAGAACCTGAGAAGAAGCCGAAGAAGGAAGAAGTGAAGGACCTTTACTACTAAAGAAGGCTCATTGACTGTAAGGTTCTTTATAAGGATTAATCTTTCCTTTGGGATAAGTATGTTTTGCATAGCATCATAAAGAGAAACATACGATAGTAGCATATTTAGAGTTTGCATGAGTAAGTTGCTTTGTAGAAATAATCTAGTTAGATAAACTGACCATTTTTGCATAATATTCATCCAAGCATTGTCTAACATTATGTTAGAGGTTGTCATATTGCTTAAAAGGATCATTATGATCCTGGAAGGACGGTCATTCTAGAAGGTCCTTGAAAAAGGCATTCTGACAAGGGTAGTATACATTCCATGTAATGTGGAAATAATATTGTTAAAGGGATGAAGGAATGCAATGTGTCAGGTTGTAGGCTCACTTTAGAGTGTATAGCTAGATGATTGGATGAAAGCATGAGAATGCATGTTGAAAGTAAACTTTGGATAAGATTCATAAGTATCAAATCTTGAGAAAAGAAAGTTGGACATAAAATATGCTTAAGCATATGGATATATGATGCTTGAAAAGAATAGGATTTGACTTACTTAAGGATGTATAAAATGTGAAAAATTCAAAATTGAAATCCTATTGCAGCAACTGGTATTATTTCTTCTAACTGATAAATTAATTGTTCAATTTATTGCTACGGCAACATCGAAATAAACACACTGCAACCTTCACAAAAAAAACTGCAGAAATAATAACACTAGAAACTGAGAAAATACTAGCACATGCACAAAATAAAAAAGACACCGTTATTTTTGGACAAATGTCCCCGGAAAAACCCAACTTGGGAAAACTGGAGCAGCAGTGAGGGTTTTTATTATTATGCAGCAGTGAAAATCTGAGTACAATCTATGGATGCCCAACTGACTATCCAAACAGTAAGAACATATGGGAAATTTTATTTTAAGGGAGTTACCCTTCTTCCACAAGCAATCTCAGCACAACTTTCTTTTCAAAACTCGGCCTCCTGGACCCTTTGCATCAGCCTCTGCGTTGTTCTGCATAGACTCTATGATGTCAAGCCCCTTAACTTCCTTTGATAAAGTTGTTTTGCCTATCTTTGTTGAGAAAATCGCCTCTCCGGCACTCTGGACCTTCTGCCCGGCCTCTAGAACTAAAAACGAATCTCTCCAGGAAAATCGAATTGCTTCTCTGAAGCAACTGCACAGTCCTATGTGCTGACTTACTGGGAATAAGTCGGCCCTCTCGCTGCTGCCTCTCCGGATCTGGAAAACTTCCTCCAGGTCACTGTCTTTGCCCCTCACAATCTTTGTTGCCTTACTGAATCTTTAACTCTCCGGCAACTGACTATTGTTACTCTGGAAAATCGAATTCTCCAAGCGACTCTGATGCATTCTTCATCACCACATCGATCCCTTCTTAAGTCATCCCGTTGGGACTCCAACAGCCAAGATTAAATCTTAATCGATGGCTCAGATCATTTCTGGATCGATTTGTGTGAGTTTCTAGAGAATTCTCACCTTGAATTAATTAATTATGATTAATTAGCCATATTCCCTAAGTTTAGACTAAGGAAATATTTAAAAATCGGCTAATAATCTAATTAAGCTATTTCTTGGTGGAATTTCCAGAAACGATTTATGGGTTTTGGAGATCTCATGTATTCTGGCCTTTACACCAAATTTCATGGCTAGAACACCTCTGATGCTACAAAAACTAACCTAAAAGATTAAGACTTTCTCTAGAATATGTAACATCCAGTATAATCTCCGGAAGAAAAGGTTGTAACTTGGTAATCAAGTTCAATTCTTGGGCACTCTGATGCATGAAAGAAAATTCACATGAAGATGGACCATGAGGATGTTGATGGAACGAGAAGGTCATCATGATGAGGTAAGTCTGATTTTCATTTGTAATATTCCAAATTAGCAATCAGCTAATTGGAATATTATTTTTTGTTTAATTTTGTCTTTTCTAATGTTCAGCAAAAATAAAGTGGGAAAGAGGGACCCACAAATAAACTATGGAGCTAATTTACTTTCCTAAAGTCACTAAAGGCGAATATTGAGGCTAAAGTGGGGCCCATGTGGCCGCCCACTCGAATTAGATAGTGTCCCAATGGCAGCGTGGGAGAGGCAGCGCAGAGATAGGTTGGAAGAGGGGTAGCGCAGACTAGGTGGGCCCAAGGGAATGTTGGAGGCTCAACTTAGGATAAAGAGGGTGAGAGAAACTCATTCCTCATTCATTCATCACCTATTTTCTATCTGATTGATTGTAGTACGCTTGAGTTGTTTAGCCGAGTCTGCAAGTGTTGTTTAGCACAAAGATTTTCGAGCGGAGATCTCAACCTCTACCTCGGGGGACTTCGAATGCCCGCTCAAGAGAGGAGTTCCATCTAGTTTCAAGAGGAGTTTTGCAGTGTAGCATTCCAGGCATACGCAGTCCCTTCAGGACAATGCAGAGATCACACTGACTGCGTGGAGAGTACGCAGTCCAGTTGAGGAGAAGTGTTGGGGAGTCGGGAGGAAGAGCAGATTGCATCCAGAGGTTTGGAGGGGAGGTTAGCCACCTCCTACCAAGGATTTGGAGCAAGATTTCAGAGGCACTTCCCAGCATTCCAGCTAGAACACTGATTCACCCAGTAGAGCAGCGTGCCAAGCCCAAAGGGGCTATTTTCTGGGGTCAGGATTTCTGGAAACCCTTCGCGGTTTTGTGTGGGTCTTGTGAGTAGAGCCTGAGGTTTTAATCCCGGAATTTCTGAGCATTGGAGCAGGCCCAACCAGCAGATCATTTCCAGCCAGCAATAGTAGTCCTAGCACGGCAGCACAGAGAGAGAGAGCCACGCAGAGCCTAGTTTCAGCAGAATTGTTGGCCAGTTTCATAGCTGGTCTTCAGCCTGCCTAGAGCAGGCCCAGGTGCTACCTTCCTTGGCACCTCTATTGTACTATTTCCGACCAATTAATAAAATGGCTCAGCATCTATTTCTGGCTTCAATCTGTGTGTTCTGATGTTATTTTTACTTTGCTGTAATTTTTGTCTTGTATGCTTTATATTGTTGTTTGTTCCCAATTTGGGATATTACAATGGTATCAGAGCTCATAAACTTGGCTCAGCCCGTGGAGCACATGGTCTATGACACCGGAGGATAGGCAGAACGTCACTTACCCAAGACAGAGGTATAGGAGCAGAGAAAGGAGGCTCGAGATTACACCAAACCAGGTAGACAGCATTCTGGTGGAAGAAGAGAGAGGAAAGGCACCCTTGGCAGAGGAAAGAGATGATGGAAAGGAGTTTGCTCAACTCCTTCTAAAGTCAATGCAGGAACTCACTAAGAGGATAGAGAGATAGGGCAGAAGATTAGCAGAGATAACAAGTAGAAAGGAATTCCAAGGGAATTCTAGATCGGAGAAGGATCTGGCACTTCCCATCACCCACCTGAGCCTAACATTGCGCAGCAGGTGTGCCACACACTCCACCTCGTTCTACCATGCCCACGTTCCTGGCTTTGAGAGGAGGAATAGGAGGACCACAAGAGCCGGAGGTGGCTCACTATGGAGAATACTTTGCGGAGTATCAGTGTTATGAGCCAGAGTTCGGAGGTGCTCTCACCTTCAATGAGTTTTGCCAGCAGAAAAACAACAGCAAACCCATAGGCCAGATGTTAATTTTGGACAACTAGGTCCAAACTCCATGTTGTGATGCTCAGATGAAGATACCAATATTTTTATTGGGTTCTTCTTTCGGAGAGGTGCAAGATCGATCTAGAGATCATCTTGATCCGATGAGCAGAACATTTATTTTGAATTTATTCAAGATATGTGCAAGTCGGCCTTAAGGTTTTGTGCCCCAGCAGTTGTGTCACACACCCTCACTGATGGATATATATTGGTCAACGTTGGAGGACATTTTCACTCATCTCATCCTCACATTTCTCTCTCCTCATCTGATTGGTTCGATGTCCTTGGTGGCTCTTCTCTCCACAAGTGGGAAATTTCCAGAAGCAACACATTTCTGATTTCAGTCTAGGGTTTCTACAGCAAACTTTGACCAGCGTTGACTTTGGTCAACGCAAGGTCAAATCGACCCGAAACTCTCCCAAAATTTTGATTTTCCTAATCGGCATTTTCTGGCACTATTCCCAAGGTAAAATGTTGCCTTTGACTTTTCAGCATTGACCTAGCTGCTGCTGCTATTTGTGTTGACCATTGACTTTTTGGGTTGACTTTTGAGTTGACCGTTTGGTTGTCCTAGAGCGTTGTGTGACATTGTTGGTTGCCTGACCATATTGAGACTTTGCTAGTTGAAGCATCCTGTTGACCGTCGTAACGCACCAACACACTTGTATATTTCTGGCTTGTCTTCTATCGATCTACTGGTATGTTCTATCAGCATTTTACTTTATTGTTTATGTGATTGTTGTCTAATATTGAAGAGAAAATAAAGTTGCATCAAGCATAGAACATCTACATAAATTTACATGGTATCAAAGGTGAGGTGAAGACAAAGCCCTAATTTGTAGCAATCACCAAAGAAGAGGATGGGTTCCTCAAACTACAATGGCTTTAAGGCTGATGACAAAATGATTGGGAAGGATGACTTCCATGCTTGGAAAATGACATTGGATCTTAATTTGGAAGACCAAGATATCATGGACTATGTGCAAGATAAAATCCAAGAGCCTCCATCCACTGCTACTACTGCTGCCAAAACAAAGTATAAGAAGGGGGAGATCAAAGCAAAGTTGATGATCAGGGACTCAATTCACAAGAGTCTGGTTGCCTACATCTATGAGCTGGGCATATCCAAAGAGATGTATGATAAGTTGGTCCACATGTTCAAGGCCAACAATGCGAATCAAGTCCTATTCTTCAAGAATCAATTGAAGAATCTGAAGAAAGGCAGGGATGAGTCTGTTCAATCATATTATCTGAAGCTAACCGAGATCAGGAACAATCCGCTGGCTATTGGGGAGACAACAGCTGATCGAGAGATGGTACTCACCGCACTTGGAGGGCTCTCATCCGAATGGCATGTGTTCGACACTACCATTCTCAATAACAATGTGATACCTGACTTTGACGAAATACTATCGAGATGCGTACAAGAAGAGACAGAGATGAAGGAATATGAAAATGAAGGAAATGCTGCCTTCACTGCTCATTCTAGAAAGAAGAACTTTGGTGGTCCAAGGAACAAAGGAAGAGCAGGGGCCTAAGGAAAGAAGGACAAGTGTTACACTTGTCATAGGCCAGGTCACTATGCTAGAGAATGCCCTTTCAAGAAGGATTCTCTCGATGATGATGATAACAACGACAACCGAAGGAATAGCAATCAAAGGAACAACAGGTTCAAGAGAAAGAGAAAGACTTCCTCCGGCGGAAATGGTCAACCTTTCAAAAGGTTGAGAAATTCCAGGTATGAGGAATCAAATGTTGTTGATAAATGAAATGAATTCATTCTTGTATCTGCCCTCTCTGCTGCATCTCCACCCGACACTATGGATGTCTGGTTGATAGATAGTGGTGCCTCAAGGCACATTACTGGGTTCAAGGAAGCACTTTCTGATATGGTTGAGAAGGATACTAATCTGGAAATTATCCTTGGAGATAATGCCACATATCCAATGAAAGGGACAGGGACTGTGACCCTCCACTTGTCTCAAGGTCAAGTTCTCCACTTGCAAGATGTACTCTATATACCTGATTTGAAGAAAAACCTTGTGTCTATATCGGCCATGGAAGACAAAGGTTTCAATGTGACATTCATTGATGGGAAGGTGCGTAACTAGAAGAAGAGTTTCAAGGAAGCTATCATGATTGGGTTTAGAGTTGATACACTCTACCAGGTTGGAGGAAGTCCACTGGAGCGATGACATGTGATACTATCCGACAGACCGATAATGGCACTAAATATGAGACGAACAAGTTCAAGAACTTTTGCAGAGAAGCTGGCATCAAGAGGGAGACCACAACTGTCTATACTCCTGAGCATAATAGCGTTGTTGAACGAAAGAACAAGACCATTGTGGAAGTTGCCCATGCCATGCTATGTGACCAAGGTCTACCGAAGTTTCTGTGGGGAGAAACTGCAAACACTGCTGTGTACATACAAAACCGATGCCCGCATTCCGCTCTGGACTCCAAAACTCCTGAAGAGGTTTTCACTGGTAAGAAACCTGACGTCTCACATTTTAGAGTTTTTGGATGTCCTGTTTATTTTCATGTGCCGAAAGAGAAGAGGAGCAAGCTGGATGCTTCTAGGAAGAAGGGAATGTTTGTGGGCTACAGCGAAACTTCGAAGGCCTATAGAGTCTATGTGCCTGGTCAAAGGGAAGTGGAGATATGCTACGATGTTACCTTTGACGAAGATGCTTCCTTGAGGAAAGTAATCAATCTTCCGAGATCTGAGGAAGATCATGAAGTAAGGCCTGGAAATCAAGAAGAACCGAAGGATGAGACGATGCCCGATGTTGAAGGACCAATGGACCCTATTGATCCACCTCCTTCAATGAGGAAGAGACCATCATGGCTCAAGGACACTCTCGAGGATGCCGAGGGACATATGGCCCCAAGGGGAACATTCCGTAAAAGCAAGAAGCCGAATAGATACCAAGGGTATCTAGCAGCCATGAGTACTATTATACAATCTGAGCTCGGATCTTTTGAGTAAGCCGTAAAGCATCAAGTCTAGAAGGATGCTATGCACGAAGAGTATGAGTCCATATTGAAGAATGATGTCTGGGATGTGGTTCCAAGACCGAAGGACAAAGCAGTTATCACCTCGAAATGGCTCTACAAGATCAAGCATGGATCTGATGGAAGTGCTGAAAAGTTCAAGGCAAGATTTGTTGCTCGTGGCTTCTCTCAAAAGGAAGGCATACACTATGATGACATATTTTCACCTATGGCCCGATACAATGTTGCACGAAGCGGGGACGAAGCGGGGACGTTTTTTGGAAGCGGGGACGCGGAAGCGTCATTTCCAAAAAATCTAGGAAGCGAAGCATCTCGGAAGCGTCTACTATATATATATTTTTTTATTTTTATTTTTTTGCATTTATATTAAAAAAAATATCCAAAATACCAAATTAATTTTAGAAGATATGGAAGCATGCATATTTGTACATAAATCAAGATAGATATGACATCCATTGTACATTAATGATTAATTATTTGAGCATCAACCATTTAGATGCATCGACCATCTATAATCTAGATTCTTCTCCTCTTGTCTAGCCTTTGCCTCTACCTCGATTATCTAGGGACATTAGTCAAAATTGCCCAATTTTGATCAAACCCTAATGCAAGCCTTAAAATATGGTAGAAAGAACTTAACATGCTTGATCGATTATTTTGACTTGATTGAAATGTAATTTTTTGCTGACGACATGACAAAGGAGTTCAACAATTAACACCACCAACACTAGGGTACATATAGGGCTTGGTGCTCTTGATTAAATGCTAATCACATACCCTCATACATGATATAATCTAATGGCATGCCACCATACCATTGATCCTGAATTCCTGAAAACTATTAAGTCTGCTGAATTTTGAATAGGATATGAAATTCTATTTTCTCCATATGAAGTCCGATCAAGCTGGAACCACTCTCAAACATCCTGAGTCATTTCATGTTAATGTTAAAAATTTAAGTAAAAATAAATGAGAATGTCACTTTTACTTTAAGAATTTAACATTACCATGAGGGAGCATCTAAGAAACATCTAAGGAGGTAAAAGAGAGCTTATATTTTTTTCATCATATCCCTAACTCAGCACTAACTCACCTACTAACCCTACCAAAGACAAAAATTTAAAAAAAAAAATCAAAAAAATCGTTTTTTCTAACCTACATTAGTCGGATCCGTACGACACTGTACGGAACCGTTCGCGATCCGTACGGATCCGTCCCGGAATCGCGGCGGTTCCGTACAGCGATCCGCCGTACGATCCGCGGATCCGCTATACAGAATCGCGGATCCGGGCGTACGGATCCGAAAAACCAGGAATCGCAATTTTTTTTAGGATCCGCGGTTCCGAGTACGGATCCCGTACGGTTCCGTACGGGACGCGGTTCGGGCCTTGGAGCCGGGGGGGGGGGGGGGGACGTTTCCTGCAACATTGGCCCGATATACCACCATCCAATCTATCATAGCCCTTGTTGCTATGCAAGGATGGAGTCTTCATCAGATGGATGTGAAGACCGCATTTCTGCACGCTGCGATAAAGGAAGAGGTGTATGTGGAGCAACCTCTGGGATTCAAAGTCCAGGATCGAGACACCCATGTCTATACGTTGAAAAAAGCCCTCTATAGGCTGAAGCAAGCACCCAAAGCTTGGTACGAGAGGATAGATAGCTACCTGATGAAGCTGGGCTTCACTCATAGTAATGCTGATCCGAACCTTTACTTCAGAGTTGATAGAGAGAAGCCTCTCATTCTGGTGTTGTGTGTGGACGACCTCTTCCTGACAGGTGCTGACCCTCTCATTCATCAGTGCAAGAGGGAGCTCGTTGCTAAGTTTGAGATGAAGGACCTAGGACCGATGCATTACTTCCTAGGCCTGGAGGTCTGGCAGAGACCTGGCAAGATTTTCCTTTCTCGAGGAAAATACATTGTGAAGCTTCTGGAAAGATTTGGTATAGTGGACTGTAAATCTGTGTCCACACTGATGGAGCTCAACTTCAAGAAGTTGAGTGGCAGCACTGTTGGACCCGTGTTAGCAAATCCTACTGAGTACCGTCAACTCATGAGGGTCCTAATGTTCTTAGTGAACACCCGTCTGGACGTATGTTTTGCAGTGAACACTTTGATTCAACACATGGTTGATCTTCATAACATTCATTGGGTTGGTGCCAAGAAACTCTTGAGATATCTCTGGGGCACGATAGACCATGGGCTGAGATACAATGCCGGGAGCATGACACTCCTTGGATATACCGATGTCAATTGGGTTGGCAGTGTGGTGGATCGCAAGAGCACATCTGGATGCTGCTTCACACATAGATCTGCTTCGGGCAGGAAACGGAAGTCGGTAGCCTTGAGCACCGCTGAGGCCGAATACATTGCAGCATGTATGGCCCGTTGTGAAGTCACTTGGTTGCGAAAGCTCTTTAGTGAGCTATTCGAGCATGTGCTAGATGCCACCGTTATCCTTTGTGATAACCAGAGGGGGATTTGTTTGTCATAGAATCCTAGGTTCCATGATCGATCCAAGCATGTTGATGGCTGGTACCACTTTATCCGGGATATGGTACAGCGAGGCGCCGTAAGGCTCGATCATATAGGAACTGATGAGCAGGGCGCAGATATTCTCACAATGCCCTTGGGGAAGGTCATGTTCCTAACCTTCCGTGAGAATCTTGGAATCGTGGAACGATCCTATTCTGAGGGTCTTGTTGGACGATGAGCTTGTCGAACCTTGTTGGTGTGCTTCTGCCCCACCGTTATGATGATTGAGTTGGTTTACCTCTCATTATCTATGCCCTGTATGCATCCTACCCATTTGAATTCCGGACTCATGGGAAGTACCTCTCATTTGGCCAGTGAGGTGAGAAAAGCTAGAGACTAGTAGCAAAGACTGATGGACGCATCAGAGATTGTCGTACTCTCTATCTAGGATGGCACGATCCAACCACTTGATCTGGGATCAAGTCTAGAGAGGTTTCGAGCCTCTAACTGACTTCGGGTCAGTGAAACTAACTTCGAGTTAGTATATGACTCTCTTGAGCCCAAGTGAGGTTTCGGACCTCCTACTGACTTCGGGTTGGTATGTGACTCTCTGAGTCCTATAGAGGTTTTGGGCCTCTGAGCTGAATCTGTCAGTCAGGAATGATGTCTTTGTGATTGACCCACTTCTGTTTTGAAATAAAGAAGCCAGCAACGCAAGTTACGACGGGATGACGCACGAGTTTGGATTGCACAGGTGGATGGAGTTCTCCCTAGTTGAGAGGGAGTGTTAATTTTGGACAACTAGGTCCAAACTCCATGTTGTAATGCTCTGATGAAGATACCAATATTTTTATTGGGTTCCTCTTTTGGAGAGGTGCAAGATCAATCTAGAGATCATCTTGATCCGATGAGCAGAACATTTATTTTGAATTTATTCAAGATATGTGCAGGTCGGCCTTAAGGTTTTGTGCCCCAGCAGTTGTGTCACACACCCTCACTGATGGATATATATTGGTCAACATTGGAGGACATTTTCACTCATCTCATCCTCACACATTTCTCTCTCCTCATCTGATTGGTTCGATGTCCTTGGTGGCTCTTCTCTCCACACGTGGGAAATTTCCAGCAACAGCACATTTCTGATTTCGGTATAGGGTTTCTGCAGCAAACTTTGACAGCATTAACTTTGGTCAACGCAAGGTCAAATCGACCCGAAACTCTCCCAAAATTTCAATTTTCCTAATTCGCATTTTTTGGCACTATTCCCGAGGCAAAACGTTGACTTTGACTTTTCAGCATTGACCTAACTGCTGCTGTTGTTTGTGTTGGCCGTTGACTTTTTAGGTTGACCTTTGAGTTGACTGTTTGGTTGTCCTAGAGGGTTGTGTGACATTGTTGGTTGGCTGACCATATTGAGACTTTGCTGGTTGAAGCATGCTGTTGACCGTCGTAATGCACCAACACACATATATTTCTGGCTTGTCTTCTGTCAATCTACTGGTATGTTCTATCAGCATTTTACTTTATTGTTTATGTGATTTCTATCTAATATTGAAGAGAAAGTAAAGTTGCATAAAGCATAGAACATCTACATAAATTTATACCAAACCAGAGAAGGAGGGTACACGCAGGGCAATGACCTACAGCGTACCGTGGGCAGGCTTTTCCTGTCAACTTTCGATGGGTCATCAAAATGTTCAGCCAAAGCTTGGGTGGAGAAGCTGAACATTTATTTCCAGCTTAATCATATGGCAGAGGTAGAGGCCATCAAGGTGGTTCCGCTGCATTTAGAGGGAGAAGCCCATGACTGGTGGTTCCACGGTATGACTACGCTAGGTCACTCCAGACTGACAGCGTGTGATGAGTTCACCTAGAGATTGATAGAGAGGTTTGATCGGAAAGATCTGGAGGAGCATTTTGTTGAGCTAACCAAGCTCAAGTAGACAGGGAACCCGAAGACATACATCTCTGAGTTCTTGAGACTCTTAGTGATGGTTCCAGACTTTTCCATGCCTAGGAGGATCTACATGTACATTGACGGTCTAGCAAAACTTTTGCGTGGGCTAATGAGGTCTACTCAGCCCACTACGTTGCAGGACACAGTGAGGGAGAAGAGGAGACATATTATGAGATGGGAGGAGATGTCAGCACCGGAGCACCAGGAGAGGATCCTCCACCACCACCTCCTCTAGCAACAAGAGGATCAATGTTTCCACCTACCAGAGGGGTCCTTGCATCTTTGCGGGGAGTGCTCAAGTACCTAACGCTAAGGGTCCGGGGAACAATTCAGGGGCAGCGTGTCTCAGTGCTGGTAGACAGCGGAGCTACGCACAACTTCATTGATGCCTAGTTGGTACAGAGGAGAGGCATACAGACAAAGGAATTTGATGGGTTTTCTGTGTTGGTTCCAGGGGCTAGGACCATGTAGTGCATGCATTATGTCCCGACATTGTCAGTAACCATGGGGACATACAACATGACTGATCACTTCTTCGTGGTTGATATTCCGGACACCAACTTAGTGTTGGGATTCCAATGGCTCATCACCCTTGAGAAGGTCACCACTGATTGGCAGACACTGGAGATGGAGTTTGTGGACAAGAAGAGTGGGAAGCAGGTGATGCTCAAGGGCATGCCCACATACCCTCCTCAGACAATTTCTGCGCATAGGATGGAGGCAGATTTCCGAAAGGGAGACGTAGAATGGGCCGTGGAGTTGACGATTTCAGATGCGGGTGTCTCAGGCTAGCCTACGCACCCAGATGTGCAAGTTCTCCTAGACCGCTACTCTACGATTTTTGGGGACATTCCACCAGGGCATCCACTAGATCGGGGGTTTGAGCACACTATTGAGCTAGAGTTCGACATTCAAGTCGTGATTACCACCCCCTACAAGCATCCCAAGGCCTATAGGGATGATATTGAAAGAGCTATTCATGAGCTCTTAGCATTGGGGCACATCAGGCACAGCACAAGTCCATTCGCTTCTTCAGTGGTTTTGGTGAAGAAGAAGGATAGCACATTGCGGATGTGCATAGACTACAAAGTCTTGAACAAGAATACCATGAAGAACCACTACCCTATTCCCAGGATCGATGAGTTGATAGATGAGCTGAGGGGAGTGAAGTTCTTCTCCAAGATTGATCTGAGGTCTAGGTACCACCAGATTAGGGTGAGGGACAAGGATGTCCCCAAGACTGTGTTTCATTGTCACTATGGCATTTTCGTTTGGTTTGACGGAGATGCTCTATTTAGGGCATATCATTAGGGTGGATGGAGTGAGAGTCCACGACGAGAATATTCGAGCCATAAGAGATTGGCCGGAGCCGAGGAATGTGACGAAACTTGGGGGGTTTGTGGGTATTTGTACCTACTACAAGAAGCTCGTCAAAGGATTTTCGCAGCTTGCAGCACCCCTCAAAGACCTCATCGAAAAGGGGGCTTTCAATTGGACTGGTACTGCGCAGAGGGCCTTTGACAGGCTCAAGGAGGTGATGAGTAGCTGTCCAGTACAAGCATTGCCAGATTTCACGTAGCCTTTTGTGCTAGAGTGCGATGCTTTAGGGGAAGGGGTAAGCACAGTACTGATGCAAGGAGGACACCCCATAGCTTTCGAGAGTCGGAAGTTATTACCGCATGAGAGGCTACACCCCATTTATGACAAGGAGAAGTTGGCCATCATGCATGTGTTGGCCAAGTTTCGGAAGTATCTCATAGGGCACAGTGTAATATCCCGGAAGGGAAATAGACAGCAATACAAGCATACGACAATATAGAAAATGCCAGAAATAGAACATAAAGCACATACTCATAAGAATGCCGGGAATGCTAAGCCATTTTATTAATCTGAGAATATAATGAAATACAATGGATAATCATAATGATAGCACCTATTCTTGCTCAAGGCAAGTGAAGAACTCTCTCAGAAAGACAGGAAATGGCTGCTACAAGAAACTGCGTCCCAGCTGCTAGAAAACTGTCGTAAAACTGCTGTTGCTGGAATGGACTGAAACTAGGGGCTGATCCCCTTGCCGGAATGAGTTGAAAATCTGCAGATCACCTGTACTCACCACCCCAGACAAAACCCAGAAACCATATCAAGAATGATCAGCCTCCGAAAATCACCAAAGAACCCTCCTCAAGGAATTACGCTGCCTCTGCAAGGCTCAGCGCAGATGCCAAATGATAATAGCTGTGACAGTGCCTCAAACTCCTCAGGAAACCTCCTCCTGGAAAACACTAATCCTCCACACCGGATATCAACTGAAATTCCTGCAGAAAATCCCGCGACGGAACACCTCCAACTAGAACTGCGTCCTCTCTCCCAAAGACTGCGCAGTCACAAGAGAAGACCAGCTCCTCAGCCAAACAACCAACCAAATCTCCCACTAAAGACTGAAGGAAAAACCTTGCCCGAGCAGGCACTCGAAGTCCCCCGGGGCTAAGGGCGAGATTCCGACCGGAGACACTCAACGCACTAAACAGTGCTGCAGACAAGCTAAACAACCAGCGTGCTCAAGAAGACAAAATGTCTAGCTCCAATATCATCAACAACAAGAATGAATGAAATGAGAAGGCTCCTCCCATTTTATAACGTTGGTTTTCCCTCCAAAACCCCAACGTAGCCTCTCTCTCTTGCCACGTGCTCATCTTTATCTGCGCAAGAGCTTCTAGAGCATACGTGGGTCCCCTCTCTACGTGGTCTCTTGGCCCCCCCTTGGCTCACTTAAGTTACAACGTTGTGTCTACTAGGGAGTGAACTTTATTTTTAGAGTGAGTTATGTCCCCCTCTACTCACTTTTATTTATAATTTAATTATATAAGGCAAAATTGATCAAAATTAATATTTCCAGTTAGCTGCTGCTAATTGGGAATATTACAGTCCTCCCCGCCAAAAATTGCTTGTCCTCAAGCAATGCCTGAACCAGCCTCCTCTCTAGTTGATGCTCCCCACTAAAACTGCAAAATGTGCCTGGGTCCCAGATGCGCCACTGAAACCTCCCTGACCTCTGCATCACCCTCATATGAAGGGATCTCTCAATGCCAGGATCCCAAACTGATCTCTCACAGTACCAGCCAACCAATAGTCCTCCCGGATCCCATCGCCACCCTGGCCAATAATCGCCCAAGTCCCACGGCTCGAACTGCGCACTGCCTCTGGCTATGACTGATGCTCTAAGAGGCGAAGACCACGACCCATGATGCGCTGTATCTGTGACTGTGTAAGCTATCCCATCAGTTGTGTACCAACTCATCACCTCTCTCCAATCCAAGTCCTGACTCAATCCCACGCTGATCCTGCTCTGCTGAAATTGACATGGAGTGCTGAAGAAACGACGACCTGTGCCCCCCTGCCATCTGGAAACTGTAACATCTACTATGTCCAAGGGCCCCTGCTCCGCTGTGCTCCCTACGAAGAATACCGTACCATCAAGAGGGTACCAACTCATGATCTCCCGCCAGTCCATCCTGGAAGAAGAATCCGATGTAGCAACAACAACTGCATATGGAACATGCCTGGAGTGTTGCTGCCAGCCCGTAATCAACTCCCACTGCTCTGCCCTATCTGCCAATGAAAGCTGCCTGTAGAAGGAAGCCCCTCTCTCTATAATGGGCCAAAGTAGGCAAGATATGCTGCAAGCTCCATCGATGTACTCTTGGAGAGTGCTACCCACTAAAAATACTGCAGCTCTGCTGACTACGTGTACATCTATCTGCACCTCATCCCTGTATCGACCCACAGATGGATGCTCCACCATATCCAACAGCTCCTCCCACTCCTGATCAGGAATGTCATGCTCCTGCTGTCTACTGGCCCCCTGCAGAACAATCCCATCAACCTCCAACACCTCCAGAGGATATGGATCTGCAACTGCTGTCACCGTACTCGATGTCAGTGCATCTGACTGCCCCACCTCAATGGCTGACCCTAATGTTAACCGCATATCCCTCATCGGCTCAATGTGGGCTCCCATCTGGCTCTCCCCCAAAGGAATATCGTGCCTGCTGTGAATAGTGTCCTCCTCTGTCGACTCAGGCTCCATCACCTGCTGCTCTAGCTAAATCGTCACAAGTGACTCTTCACCCAGAGTATCTCCCGTAGAGTCCCGTGACTGCTCACCCTGGACACTGGAATGTAGCTCCGATCTACTGTCACCATCTCTGCATGACTGCTCTCTCTCCCCAGGAGCGTCCTCAACTGATCCTATGGACTCATATGAAAAAGAGTCCTCACCCTGGCATACAGAAGGAATGCCCTCCTGTTCTACCTCCGCCACCTCATCTGCATTGAATATGCCATCCACCCTCTCGATAAAGTGTCGATACAATGTCTGGAGCCCAGACACATACTGGGATGCTACCTCTGCTGTACCCAGTATCCTCTGCTCATGCATGATCTCGACATGCCATGAGGGAAAAATGACGCATGTCTCCCTCATGGCCCGCTCCCCAAGCGTAGGCTCAGCGACAACTAATGTGCCACCCCTGCAAAGGATCATCTCATCCCCTAACCTATGGTTGTCAACTAGCGCCCCGACCCAGTGCCACTGCTGAGAAGTCTCTCCCCTAGTGTGCTGAGTGTCATCCAAATATCTTGGGTCAGCCTCGCGTACCCCGCTGCTTATGCCCAAAGTGCCAAAGGACAACAACAAAATCGACTGTGCCAATGAGTGATGTAGAAGAGGGTCGGATACGTGAGTCCCCTCTGATACCATCAAGTATCGCTCATATGTCTCCTCATCGATCCTGGGTGAACTACTCCCAAAGGTACGCCTGGTGTCCCTATCTGTGAGTCTCCCTGGATGCAACACTCTAAAACCCTGCTGTGCAGCACCGTATGCCCTCGCATACCACTGATCATCCATGTACTCCTCGACATGCCACTGCACATTGAGGCATACCTCTGTATACTGCTGGATACCCCAAGCTACTATTGCACCACCCTGTACCGTCTCGTGCCATGACTGTGTCCAGACATCGGTCACTCCTCGCATGCTCTCAATGTGATGTAGGACACTCCTACTCCACAATGCAATCCCACACACTACGGTACAACACCATGCAACTCCGTGTCCACCGGAAGTCCACTGCTCAATGCTAGAGGCTCCCACACATCCCTGGATGTGGTGTCCTAGAGTTGTGCCTCTACATGTTGGACTTCCTCCGATCGGTATCATCATCTCCACCATCGCATCACTATACCCGCCGACAAATGGATCATCACTCCAAATCCTCCTCGAGGGGTCCGAGAAGTGAATCTCCCTATGTATCAGTAGTGTTACCACCACTGCTCGGCTCCGCTGCGTCCTCTGTGCCCCACACAAAGGTGAAGAATCCTTGGCCCCATACAAGGCGCCATCTGGTGGCCTGCCAATGCCACCTCCTCCGACAGGCTCCTGCCAAGGTATGTCGACCACCTCGTGATCTCGTGTATAAGTGTCATACCAAGACAACCTAGGAAGTCTTCCCATAAAATGGTTGGCCACTGGGGCTAACCAAAACTCCCCTAGCAAATGTGCATGCTCAACTACTAGGCCAATTGTACCCTCCAAGACATAGTCAATCGACCTGCCTAGAAAATGATAGGTGATCTCACCTGGATCCCAATGCCAATCTGGGGTTCCTGTACTCCCAGCACCTGGAAACTCCTGTTGAACTATACTTGGGTCCACCACCATCTCCATAACCCACTCCACCGGGTATTAACTCAAAATCTCTCGCCATCCAACCTCAACAAGTGGATGTTGTACCCTGTGCAACTCTGGTCGTCTCATACCGCTATCCAAGTCAACGTATGAGATCTGACTAGGTGGCTCCATCTCTCTCTCTCTAATGGGAAGAGGTAACCCAACAACGCTGCCAGTCCCGTCCATGCATGCCTAAAGGGGAATGAACTGACGCTCCAACGTGCCCTCAGGTTGTACCATTAGGGAATCTAGTCGTTCCCCAATGCAAGCCAACTTGGCCGCCGTCTTGGCACAAGCCACTCTCATGCCCTCCAACTCCTTGTCATGCAACAAAATGGCCTCCCGTACTGACGTGGCCTTCCCTTTCAAAACTCGAAGGTCTGCCCGAAGCTGATGATACCGCTTTCTGCGACCACCATCCAATCCCTCTATATCTCCTAGTGCCTCATCGAATGTGGATACATCTCCTGTCGCCTCACCTATCTGTTGTGTGCTACTACTACCCAAAGACTCGAACACGACTCCGGTCATCACCTCAATGGATGGCTCTACTGGTGTACGCTCTACCTTCTCCACTACGATATCAACCGGCACTGTAATATCCCCAAAGGGAAATAACCAGTAATAAACAGAAATATGCCAGACAGATATAGAAAATACAATGCTGAACCAGATCATGGAACAATTACACATAGAATGCCAGAAAACTGAGCCATTTTATTAATCTGAAAGCACATAGAGAGGAGTACAAGAAAATCAGAATGAGGGCACCTATCCTTGCTCAAGGCAAGTGAAGAATCCTCTCAGAAAATAGGAAATGGCTACTACAGAAACTGCATCCCAGCTGCTGGAAGAAACTGCCGTAAACTGCTGCTGCTGGAGTGAACCGAAGCTAGGGGCTGATCCCCTTGCCGGAATGAGCTAAAAATCTACAGATCACCTATACTCGCTGCTCCGGACAAAACCCAGAAACCGTGAAGCAAATGGACCACCTCCGAAAATCGCCCCCAGAAACCCTCCTCCTACAAAAACGCTGTGCCTTCAGGAACAGCTCAGAAGCTCAAGAAATATGCCGGCAAAAGGGCTGGATCTACCCACAAATCCTCCAGATGAGATGACCAACTCCTCAAGGGCCGAAAACACCTAAAAATGCCGCGTAACCCCACATAAAGACCCTACTCATTTGATTCCAGCCTCTGCACCGATTTTATACCTTTTCGGCCGCAGATCCGCTGGATTCGAAGCCATGGCTGATTCTTACTATCTCCAAGATTCGCGTCCCACAAGGCTGATTCACAGCTCTTCGATCTATGCTGTGCTCCTGCACTATTCTCCCTCAGACTGCACTTTAAAGGCCGGATCTGACAGCACATCTCGCATCTAGCTGACTCTGCCACATCTCCTCGCATCTCACCTAAGCCGGGATCTAGTGCTGCCCTCCGTGATTCGGTGAACCTACAGAACTGTGATTCGGCAGAGAATATCTCGGCTCGTATTCACACCTGCTGGCCGGATCTATCACCGTGTTTCGTATTCGCGCCCTTCCTCTTCCCCATCGAATGGCTCTCACTCCAAACTGATCTCGTCCTTCCTTTACCGTCAAACCTGCTTCCCGCCAGATCTGCGCAGCCACAAGAGGGCTTCTTCCTCTCCGAATTTCCACCTGAAACTGCTACCAATTCCCATTGAAACTGAAGGATGAAACTCAGAAAATAACCTTACTAGGGCAGGCACTCGAAGTCCCCCGAAGCTAAGGGTGAAACCAGAAATAACCTTACCAGGGCAGGCACTCGAAGTCCCCCGAGGCTAAGGGTGAGATCTCCGACTGGAGACACTCGGTTGCACTAAACAGTGCTGCAGACCGACTAAACAACCGGCGTGCTGAAGCAGACAGAAGTCTAGCTCTCAATAATAATATCAAATCATGAATGCTCCAAATGAGGTGAGAACCTCTCCTTTTATAATGCCAAACTCCCTCCAAAACTTAACTCTCCTTTGACCTGCGCAGTTTACCTTGGGTCAGCCTGATGCCTCCCCCATCATACTCATGTGGACCCCCAAGGCCCCCTCTCTTAAGTTACAACGTCAATCTACTAGGAAAAGAGCACTTTATTATAAAGTGAGGTGACTAAGTGAGGTGACACCTCTTATTTCTCACTTTATTTATTATTTCTAGCTAAAGCGGCAAAATAAAGCAAAAATGAAATATTCCAATTAGCAAAGCTAATTGGGAATATTACACAGATCCTTGCAAGTTCTCTACAAATTCCATGTCTTCTATTACGGTGACAAAGAGTTATTCATGAAGTGTCCACTGACCATATGAACAATATCCAAGGCAGGTAGGGAAATGCCCTGAATTAACCCCTAAGTAGATCTACAGTGGAGCTAGTAACATAGAGAACAGGGGTGAAAGGGAAACTTTATTTGATTGAATAGAAGAGCTTGGAGCTCCTGGACCTGGTGAAATTAATAGAAAGACAAGTTGAGGCAACAATGAAACAGGTCCTAATATCAGCATCTGATCCCATTATCTTAGATTTATCTAACTTTGGAAACTTTTCAAATAAAACAAGTCGATTTTTCGCTGCAAATAGAGTGAACCAGTGAATTCAAAAGAAGGCGGCATTGTCCAACAACAACCTGGATTGAAACATTTATTCAGAAAATCATCAACATAGAAAGATCCAACTACACTGGCAAACTAATAAATGGTATCAGCCTCAAAAATGATGGAAAGGAACCAAAACAGGTACACTAATGAAGAAGAATGCACAAGTACCTTCAGTATGAAAAGACAATATGTTGTACTGGTACACTTGGTATGAAGAATGAATAACATTACAGATAATATTCTAAAACATGTATAAGCTTCCACTGAGCTGGTCATGCAAAGGAAAAATGCTCCTTGCTCCAGCTAAATATTTTGTACCAAGACAAATATCTATGACCATTAACTGGAATTCAATTAAAGTTACACTAAAATACCATCATATTTCTAATCTTCCTATGATGGAAGACCCAGCAATCAGACATACATTAGTAAGCAATAACTACTTTGAAAATAATGGCCTGTGCTAGAATGAATCAGAACTTACAATAGTAGGTCAGACTTGTGCCCTAAATTCCAAATTCAGTTTCAGATGGGAATTCTTGAACTTCCAACTCTGCATCTGTGAAAGTCAAAGCCCTCTGAAGCTTTCTCCAGGAAAATATTTCTACCTCAGCTAGGAAAACTGCATTAACTGGCCTATGATCTGAGAGCATTTGTTCCACTCTCGTATATGAAATTTGCTTGATGCCCTTTCCAATAAAAAGAATACGATCACACCTGTAGATCAAAGTTCCAAACTAATAATAAGTTCGAATACATGAGAGAAAAAGTTCTACAAGCCTGAATGCTAAATTTAAAGGTACATAGCCATCATGCAAAGGCATACCATGCTGGGGTTCGTCTTTTCTCCCCTGCCTTTGCATTTTCACCAAAGTATTTATTTGAATTGATCATATATTTATAAGTTGGGCCAAAGTCTATCAACCCTTCAGACCATCCATCAAAGACACGACCTTTACGAAGCTGTTTTATCAGCTGCATTGCACAACATCCCATGATAAACAAATTTATAAATCAAGCAAAACAGCTGGCACTGATGTGAATAAATTGTAAGCACCTTCCAGTGCAAGCCAAGTTTAGAAACAGTTATTATACCTGATCACTATCCATAAGCGCTTCCCAATCTTCCATGGCAACAAGCTCTCGTGTCTTAGAATTTGACAGATTGAGACGATAATTTAAATCTCCAAACCAGATTACTCTACTGCAGAAAGTAACACCAATTCTCTTAAGTAACATACATATTCAGTGGAAAAATAAGGAACACATGATTAAAAATCCAGCCATTATAGTTGAATAATGCCAATAAGAGAGGAACCCTGAAAGAAAACTTCAATTTTGACCACTGTCTACATCTGGAATTTGTCAAAAGTGTATCCAGACGAGTCCTCATATTTTCTAAGTCATTTGAAAGGATAATATTGCAAAGGATTTATGTTTCGTTCTAGAAAATTTGAGTCAATGTTAATGCCAACATAGAATAGATCATGTTTTCAGCAAGGAAAAAACTCTTGACCATTGACCTAGACACTATTGGCCAAAAAGAATCAGTATTATTAGCATTCTCCAATTTTTCTGGACTGTATCTTCTTTCAACAAATGGTTACACTCAACCCAAGATGAAAAAGTATCGATAATCATAACTGGAAATTGTGACACCAGAATTTGGTGTCCTCAGTTTACATGTGGATCATGGAGTACATAAATTTATACCTATGGCGCCAAGTCTCATAAAAATGGCCTTTTATTATGACTCTAACAGTGGTATATATGGGGTTAAACCTAAGTTGCAGAAAATGCTGTGTAATGGTCAATACCATGTATGAAAACTTCACAAACTGTTGTAATGTGTACTCAATAGCCTCAAACCATGTATCATATGGTCTAACCTATGTTGCACTGCCTGTGGGGACGGGGTGACGGGGGGACGGGGGAAAGAGTTTCCAAGACGGCTAGAGTGCACCCCCAAATTTTCAAGGGATGGCGGGTTGGGGACGGCAAGTGCGGCAACTATTTATTATATTTATTATTTATTAAAATATTAAAATTAAAATAAAATTAAACATGAATCAAAATAAATAAAATACTAAAATCATAAATGATAAATCTAAAGACTAATAGTAAATACTAAATACTAATAGTCTAATAGTATCTAATCATCATTGAGAATTGTGCATCACAAAAACAAATTTCGTCATCATTGCATAACTTAAAGTTAAGAAGTACTATTAGTTTCATACAACTTACAACCTACAAATTACAATCTACTATTGTCTAATATCTACATAATCATTCTATGATCATTGATGCATGATGAATCATTTCAAATTTTGAATAGCAGCTAAAGCGTAAAAGTAAATAGTACTAAAAGTAAAATTTAATAAAGATCTAGACATGAACAATTCATTAAAATTTAAATATAAATCTCAAATTAAGAGTCTAGAAGTAGAAAACCATGGATTATAAATTTATAAATTATAGTCATAGACTATAGTCCAAGAACCAAAATGACAAAAATTTAGAATTTAAAAACAATATAGTCGCTAGTGTAGCTGCCAAATAGAAAATCAAAATCAAAATGTCTCAAGACAACAAAAAAGGAAATATGAGTCAATATCCAAATTCCATAGTAGCAATGAAGGTTGAAGCTACTCAGAGATTCATATCTTCTGCATCAAATGTATCTAAAAATGCTTGAGCCTCACTATCTTCTCTCCCATCATCATCAATGCTTTGCAACTGCAGCTCAATGTCATCTAATGGTACATTAACCAATCCTGTCTGGATAGATGGCCCATCATCATCATCATCAATCTGTGAAGCATCCTTAGGATCTACATCCCACTGTGTTGCAGGTCCCTATAAATACTGTGGAGTCTTCCTTGTAAGAAGGTGAAGACTGTTGTGCACATAAACTAGTTTCTCCACTCTTTTAGAGGTAAGCCTATTCCTCTTAATAGAGTGGATAAAACTAAATGTAGACCAATTCCTTTCTACAACTAAAGAACTAGCAACCTGAGCATAGCAAGAGTGCGTATTTTTGGCACTTCATCCCCACACATCCTCCACCATCCACTGGGACTTCTTTGTGCCATACCCACCAAATCTTCCTTTGCGGCTCTAGAGAAAGTGGGGCTACTGAACAAAGCAAAATCAAGAAACTATTCTCGAACTATGGCTGCTTGTTCCGATGTATACATCTTTTCTATGGATGCAATAAATCCTTGTTTCACTTCAGGGTCATCTATTGGTGGAACTCAACCTTCCCTCTCCACATACACCTTTGGATTAAGTGCATAGGCGGAAATATGAAGAGGTGTGTTTAACTTGTTCCATCTCTTTTCAATCAACCTTTAGAGTTCATTAAATAACCCCAAAGAGGGCTCCCTTTGACGAATGATGGACTGGATCTTTCCAATCATGCTATCAATTGACTCATATATTTCCCCAAGGCAAGGGGAATCTGAATCTGCATACTTGATTAGCTCCACTATTGGAGCAGTGAATGAGACAATGTATTTCACATCGACCCACCAATCATCATTCAACACCAACTGCCTTACTTTTTTTCCTTGATCTATTTTGGATTCCCCCCATGTAGACCACTCAAAACTTATAACTGTGGCCTTTAGGGCATGTTGCACCTCTAGCATGCGGTCAAGAAGGAGATAGTAGATGGCATACCTTGTATGTGCCGGTTTCAAGAACTCCTTTCTTGCATAAATTCTATAAATAGCTAGAGAGGCATGGTGGTTGCAAATGAACATTTGCACCTCTCTTGCATCCAAAATAATGCGGGTGATCCAAGAAATTTTACCAATGTCTTTGAGTGCATTATTTAAAGCATGCACACAACAAGGAGTCCAAAATAGATGCTTGTACCTACTTTGAATCATCAACCCTGCAAACCTACAAACTGGTGTAACATCTGTGATAACTTGAACTACGTTTGTAGGACCAATCTCCTCAATTGCATCTTTTAATACCTCATACTGAAAGCTTGCATCCTTCATCTTCCAGTACAATCAATTTCCCTTAAGAAATATGGTCTAGTTGGAGAGGTGACATTGATGTTCAACAAAGGCCTTTGTTGAATATTTGTCTAGCCATCCATGACAATTGAACATCCATATTCAACCCATGATTTTTTAAGGCTTTTCATCACTGCTTGCATCTTTGTGACCCCTCTATCTAACAATGTTGTCCTCAATTTATTGTAACTAGGGGGCTGAAATGATGGGCCAGCAGTAATGAATTTCTTTATCATCTCTTTGTACTGAGGAGAGCGGGTGACATTAAATGATATTCCATTGGCAAAGAAGAATTCAACCATTGCATCCTCTGGCTCAGTCTTGCGTTGCACATTGAACCACTCTGCCACAACACTAGCAACTTTGTCTTTCTTACTTGAACTAGATTTGCTGGAACCTAAATCAGTGGATTTTTTTTCATTGATTTCTCTTTGAGGGTACTCTTCTTCTATACTTAAAATTCTTGGTTTTTTTAAGACAGAAGAGTTTTCCTCCTCCATCTCTACAACACCACCTATGGCAGCCATGTGAAGTTTAGTAAGTTCAATTCTCTTTTCCAATGAACAAGTGCATGCCTTTACTCCATCTCTCGGAATAGACAAAAGATGATGGTAAACCCTAGTGTAGCTTCCCTTGAAATGAAAAGGTTGCATGCCCAATCCTCTTATACACCGTTGTTTTTCTTTTTATTATTGGTGATTTTTTGACATACTGAAGCAAGGGTTTCTTTGTGTTGATGAAAACATAATTTTTTGTTGCCCCTGCTAATGTTTCAGTTTCACCCTCAATTTGAGCCATTGGTGAAGTATTGTTGTCCATTTGATTTGTTTTTAGAGGTGAGGTCTGAAATTTAAAAATATAATAGATTTGTTTTAAAATTTTAAGAATTTTTTTTTTAAATATCAGACTATACTACTGGTTAAAAAATAAAATGAAAAAAGAAATTTTAAACTTACTTGGCAACAAAAAAGTGCATTGTTGCTCCAATTTTTTTGATAGGTCCCAACAGTTACTAGAAACTCTGCTTAAAAAATTCAAAACAGTGAAATTTTTTTAAAAAATTTATCATTTATGGGTTCTGGTTTTGACAGAGAAATTATAAAATAAAATTAAAATTTTTGCAGCCTTCTAACCTGCCTTTTTTGCTACGTGGGTGTGAACTCCTATGGTGGTTGCGTTTTTGTGCTGCGTGCAGAATGGCAAACCCACTATCGTGGCATAGTGGCTCCTTGCTGGTTGCTCTCTATGTGCGGAGCAGGTGATTAAGCTGCGGTGATCGTGCTCTACTGTTTGCTTTAGCACGTGCTCTTAACTCTCTGGAGTTTGCGTGCTCTCAGCTCATTGTTGTAGCCTATCGCGCTGCGCTCTGGAGTCTGCCTGGAGTTTGTGTGCCCTCAGCTCTCTGTTGTCGAGCTGCCTCAACTCTATGTTGTCGCGACTACTACTGCCTCAACTCTCTGTTGTCGCTTTCTTTTGTCGACAGAACAACAAATGCCAAAACTCTAGCTCTATGGCATATGCGTTAGGTTTATGGCATATTGATATGCGTTAGGTTTTAAAAATTTAAAGTTGTTGGCCGATATGTGTTAGGTTTTAAAAATTTAAAGTTGTTGGCCGATATGCGTTAGGTAAATTAGAATTAGAATTAGAATTTAGTATATACGTTTTTTTAATTTAAAATTTTGTATTTTATTAAAATTTTGGTTTAATTTTTTTTTATAAAAATAAAAAAACGAAATATTTGAATATTTTTTAAATTTATGATGTCAAATTTTATTGGGAAGGTCCAAAAGTCCCCAGTTTATCGAGGGACATTTTGGAATTCCACGAAAAGTCCCCGAATTTTCCAGGGATGGCTAGGGGACGACCTTGAAGTCCCCAAGTCCCCGATGGCGTCCCCGACAAATTTGGAACGTTTTCGAAGAGTTCCAAAGTCCCCTAAACGCCAGAATGAAGGGAAGATCATGAATTATGGCAGGGACGAGTCCTCGTGCAAAATAGGGCCTAACACACATCATGAAACGAAAATTCATATCACATAGAGGAAATGTTAGGATATTTAGACACTTAGGAGTTTGTTAAAATCAACTTGGTCTAATGTGTCTTTAGATAAAAGTATGTTTCTTGAGTATGAATTTTTAGTTATATAATCCAATGGTCATGATATGTTCTAGACATAAAGTAATCTGATGGCTCCTCCTCCTCAATACTAACAGCTATTGATCCATGTCTTAACACCCAATTGGTCCATGATTTCTATTTAAGGAGCATGGAGAGTCATTTGTTGATGATCGATTGTGAGAAACCATTTTATGTACAATTTTTTTTTGAATTAATAAATTGACTCCAGTGGCCATGTTCGTTGGGGTCGGGGACATTTTCCCTCTTTGAGAGTTTTAACCACGTAAAAACATTGGTGTTGTGATTTTTGATATGGTTGTGTGATTGGTTACTTAAGGTGTTCATCTTGCGTGGAATACACTATTTAGTATTTTCCTAAACAGGAAATGCATTTCAAGGTCATACCATGATCCATATGACATCTTTCCTCAACACTTCGGGTGATTTTTTACTTGGTTTGACTATGTGGACCTGCATTGGTAAAACCTAACTTGAGGATAAATAAGTATTGTTCTCTTCTAGAAAACTCTACCACAATTTTTTTTTCATAAAGAGGGTTCATTTGTTGATATTTGTGGCTCGAACAAGTACTTTTTCACAGGCCCAACTGTCTAGGAAAGAAGAAGTTGCCCAAATCCTCCTTAGGACACTTGTTCAAGTATTGAGTAAGTTTCTATTGTAACTTAGCATAAGTCTAACTTAGGGAAAACGCATTAATTATGTTGGCTATTGAGCTAAAGAAACTTAGAAAAGTGAGGAATTACATTAGGGATCATGTTTTAATCTCAATCGTTGATCTCAAGTGAGACAAGATCTAACCTCGGCCATCCATCACTTTGGAGATTAGGATTATGGATGTAGCTCAATGAAAAGTTATAAAAGTAAGGCTATGGAGAGGAGAAATAGACACCATACAATAGCAAAAGCAATTGAGAAAGGGGTTTTCTCAAGTGAAGAGTAAGATATTCAAGTGCACTAGGTCCAAGGAAGGTGCAAGGGAACAATATTAGAGATCCAGATTAGCCAAGTAGATCAAGGACATATCTAGGGCCTAATCAGCTGGAACAGATCCATGGTATGCTGAGAATGTGCTGAGTGCTGAGATCATTCATGATGTTAGGCTCAACTTGTTCTTGAAACAACAAATGAATGTCAGAAATAGCCTCTTGCCCAAGACTAGCAAGAGCTCTACTATGAGAAAGTCTATTTAACCTCTCTCTAAACCCTTTCAGGATCAAGAGGGGCTAAATAAACCACTTGAATTTCTCCTAGTAGAGACTCTTGCAAAATTAGGATTGAGTGGAGTCGCCACTTGAGCAAGAATCTAAATCTAAAAATTCAAATATGCCAAAACCAAAAGTTAGTCGATTTCCCAGGTACAAGAAGACTTGTCTCTGGAAACGACGCCAAAAATGTTATCACTTGTTGCCTACACCTACCTACAGTTAGCGGGAAAAGCCTTTAACCCCACAAGGTGTGGTTGGTGGCAAGGAACTCAGAGAAGGGGTTGTCACACTAATCCCAACTCTCTCCGTTTAAGCTATCTCCTAGGTTAGCTATGGGAGGGTCCCTAAATGGAAAACTAAGTTAAAGATTTGAGTTTCTAGGAGAATATTAGAGTGAAATTGGATTAATTTTGACGATTCATGCGCATTTATGAGAAACTCCGAAATAATGACAAACCATTTAACCAGTGCCTTTACAAATAACGTGCTCAAAAGTAAAAGAAATGCTCAAAGAGATGAGAACACAGTAATCCTGAAATGGAAACAAAACACTGTTAGCACAAGATATCAGAAATGCTCTCAAGATAAATAGATTTATGAATCAAAGCATGAGAAACTATCTTGCTCAAAGGAAACAATTAATGTTCTACTTTGGAGAATGTAAATGAAATGATAGAAAAACTCAAATGTTAAACCAAGATAACATCATGCAATTAAATTTGTAACACCAAATAAAGGTATTTGCCAATGAAACAAGATATATCAATCATCTATAAGCACAATGATCATTAAAATGACAACATGCAATGAAGTTGCAAAAGCAAGCAAATTTCCAAGTACCATAGAATTAAAATTGTTGCAAAATTTAAGGAATTAAAATGCTTGCATCCAAAGCGCTTCTTGAAATAATATTTGCATGTGAATCTTTAAACCATCAAGATAGCAAAAAATTTGGGAAATTTGCAAGTAAATGTGATGAGATAGTGCTTTTGGTTTATTTTATTAATTAGTTCTAAAGCAAGGTTGCAATTGAACTCTAATCCTTAGACCTCATCATCGCCCAAATATTTGGATCTCACAGTGAGGAGTCCATAGAGGTAAAGGGTCCCTAAAACGTCTATTCAACCAACTTAAGTTGGAGGTAAATTTTAGTGATGTTTGGGGCATGTAAGATTTAAAAGTAAATTAACATGAAAATGAAAATTCAACTTCAACTTGAAATATATTTGTTTTTCATGAAATAAAATGTAGCTTTACTTGATGCATCAAACTTAATATTGTAGAGTGTGCTCAATGGTGAAGCATAAGCAAATTTGAAGTATGATTTCAAGCTAAATAAACTCAAGTAAAGATGCTTGCATATAAAAAACTCTGAATTTGCTATGAAAGTAAATGCTCTTCAAACTTGTAACAAATCAAAGTGAATAGTTAGTGAAATGAATGAAATGCATAGTTGTGTTAATTGACCAATTAAATGAGATGCATGCAATTTAAAGAGATCAACAAATCACACCATAAGTCCTCTCCAAAAATGGAGAGATTGAGATGTCAATGGGTAAAACCAACGCTCCCAAAATCAGAAATTTTATTAGTTGTTAGAAGTAAAAGACTATGAAGCCTCCTACAAGCTCAAGGAAAACTTTTACAAATGAAACTTGAGGTCTTAGACTTATCCTTGATGAGAAATTTCTGCAATATAAAGGCTCAATAGAAATCATATTTTTACAAGTGAAGAAGAGAGGCTAAGCCTCCTCAATGCTCACAGCCAAGAGAGAGGGAAGAAGCCACAAAAGGAACTCATCCTTCCTCAAGGAAGCTCCTTAATTGCCCACGACCAAAGGAAAAAGAGAGAGTCCTACTCGTTTGACATTAGAGCTCAAAGGTCCTGCAACAATTTGTTAGTAGTTTCTTGAAGGTGAATCCCACAAGTTGCTACAAGAAAACAAGTCAAAAAAAGAAGACTACAAAAAACCAACCAAGTGTTAGACAAATAAAATCACAAAATATTGCATAATAATTTACAAAGGGCTAAGCCAAAGAGGATGAGGAAACTCTCCTCTTTGTCTAGCCATGCTTAAGCTCTTTAAATAGAAAAATATGATCAAATAAAGAACAATGAAAAGTAAAATATGTGTAAATGATTGCATGCATACAAACTATGTCCAAACGAATCCCTGCAAGACATTTTTTCGTAAGATAAAATATGAAAATCCAAATAACAAATGAGAGTTCCATTGAAGGTGCTTCAAGAGTGGGTTGGTCTCCCAAAGACTTCCCCTCATGCTTGATCCAAAAAGAATTATTCTACAATACTCAAGTCACACATTAGTCCATGTAGATTTAGATAAACAAACAATGAATTGAAACTTCTAGAAATTTCTTTGAAAATAAACTAGAACTTTCAACCTCTAGAGCCTACTTTCAAATCAAATGCTAATACAAGATAGCTGTGCACTAACAAATTCACAAGAATACATGGAAAATGAAATAACTCAAAGCATAAAAAAAATTATACCAATAGCTCCAAATGCACCATGCTCCAAAGGAAGAACACCCATGAATGGACCTCAAAAGTCTTTTTATTGATATTCTTGAAAAGTGTACAAAGTAGCAACGCTTCCGCAAGCACAATAGCTAGTAAAACAATGATACAATATGAGAGCCCATGGCTCCATTATATAGAAAGTTGGGAGCAAATCCAAATGAAAAACCATATGCCAAGTGGTGAGAGGTAGGAGATCTCAAAGCAAATTCGAATTTGGTAAGTGGAGCTCCAATTCCAAGTGTAAAAATCAAATTCTGGCAAGTGGACATCATTTTCTTCTTCCCTTATGTGCCAAATTCGAATTTTATGATGGAATGACATGTGCATATGGTTGGTAACCCATGTGGGGACAATTTCCCACAAAATCCTCCACCAAATATTCTCCCAACTCCTCCCAAATATGCACTAACTTCACAAATTCGAATTCCAAGTAAGCAACTTTCATTGAATGTCGGAAATTCAATTTTATTTGAGCACATGTTTTTTTCTTGATTTTAGGAGTCGACATCACCTTGGGAATTCACTTTAACTCCTCCATAATTTTCCACCTCATTTAGCATGTGAGGATATTTATTTTTCTCCATTTATTTAATTTCTGGCTTAATTAATTGTCAGATTTCCCACTAAACTTAGGAAAAGTGGGTTTTGAGGGTTCAAAACACATTTTTAACCCCTAAAAGTGTGTCATAGTAGAAAGTTGAGAGTGAGAGGTGTAATTTTGATTACTCATACCCCATACAACTTCTCTAGACAACACTTATTACAATTCAATTACAATTTTTACTGCAATTTTCGACTTGCAGGAAATCTAAAAAATTAAAAAATCACTACCTAGACCTAACCAAATTCCACGAATTTTTTTGTGTGATCTAGTATAGTAATATACATTGACTCTAGACACTAGGAATCACCCAAGGCCTCACCATCAAGCCGTACTCCGGCTTTGGGGTAAAATTGGAGGAAAAAACTCAATTAATTATTAACTTCTAGTAGGGAGATGATAATTAACTGAGTGAAAAAAAACTCGCAGAGTAATACTCGCTTGTTGGCAAAGTCCCAAGCAACCTAGGCCTGTTACAGACTCAGTACTGACTCAAATTCATCATTACTAGCATCACTTATTACAATTCCCCGTAGATCATGGAATCTGGGTTCAAGAGAAAATGATAAGAAGTAGAAGTAGAGTTTAAAAACTCTGTTGAACTGATGATATCTGATGATACACGTGTCCTCTGGTTCATCCTTGGGCATGGATTCTTCTCATTATCATCAGGTGCCACTCTAGTGGTCAACACCCCGCAACCCTGGTCTCGCTACAATCCAATGCTCATACCAAAGAATAGAAGATAACAAGTTTCAAATAGTTCAAGAGCCAATCAGTGGACGAGACATAGAAGAACCATAATCATAGTCTCGTAGTTTCTTCAAATTTGTCATTATGGAGGTGTTCATGGACTCACAGTCCATCACGCCAAATTTTGAAGGATCTCAACAAAGATTTCAACAAGCTTATGCCATACTTTCAATCCAAGGTAATAATGTATTAGACCAAAATCCTTCAAAGTCCCTCTTACACTGGACAAAGAGGTTCTCAACCCTAGTCAGAAATAGATCATCAAAATCATGGGCTCATCTTCAACAACGGGTCAACATCGCTCTTTGTAGAACCAAATAGCCATCAATTCCGGAGTACCATGCACAAGGTGCCTAACTTCATAGTTTTCTCCCTCTTACTGAGGTAATCCTTCGCTTTGTACTTCTAGCAATCCTCATCTTAGAAGTCACAACTGACTTCTTTTCAACATAGATCAAAAACAAGCTTCAATTTCGTTGATCTGTCTTCTTCCTTTGAGTCTAGGGCTCATCTAATATAATATCTCTCAACACAAGTCTTCTTGTCACAAGCTTTGTTCTTCCAATATTTTCATCTATTGCCATAGCCTTGGTAGCGTTCATTACGTACCTGCAATCTTCACTAGGAGGCCAAGGAAGAACACATACATCCAAGCAAGGCATACAAGGACAAGAAACTAATAGAGAAGAATACCAACAATAGTAATAATTAAAATAAGAGAAATATAAGATATTTATCTTTTGAAAACATGTTGGCTCCCTCTTGATTTAAGCCTTCTTACATCCAACTTGTCAATCAACCTTGTCCACATCATCATCATCATCATATTCCTTCCTTGCAGGATTTAGGGTTTGATCTTTCAACGAAAGCAATCACTCCTAGGGTTTTGTCCATAAACCCTAGGGATTTACTTATCCAATCCTTGTTGCTTAGAAGACCCTTCAAATCTTTGATATTCAATTTCATATTCAAATGTCAAAACCCTAGATCCTTTATGAGCTAAAATCCATTATAGTCCTTAATCATTCAATCATCCTTGGTCATAGCAAAACATGTAGCTTGGCTTCTTCAAATTTATTGTAGTAATGGATTTCACCAAGGAAGATCTCAGTACCCAAATCCTTATACATGGCATCAATACCTTTAGAATCATAGATCTTTAGTAATGATAGAGCAATATCAAATCTACAAGAGCTTTCACCCTTGAAGAGGAACTTGGCCTCTTTTCCATTGTAGGTAGGGTTTCTTCAAAGGTATGAATAGAGATAGTGATACCTTTCTTTCTTCTTTCAAAATATGTAATCCAGAGATACATCTAGTTTCTAAACAACAAAATCATACTTCAACCTTTTGATATATGGGTAGGGTAATACATGAGGCTATATTGTTGTGAGCCAATCTCTTTCCTCCTTGTCATGATTTTATGCCACACATTAGCAATATCAAAGATGATTTAGTAAGGTGGAGGGACTCTTTAAAGATTCCTCGCAGTCCCATGAGTAACTAAGTCATTTTAACAAGGTAATGACTTATGTCAACAAATTGCAACCTTGTAATCTTCTGAATGTTAACAGTCTAATTTGAGATAGCCACACACCTTACAATGGAGTAATACAAGACATAGCAGTCTTAGCACCTTCAGCATTTTATGCACAGACTATTGAAATCAGCCTATATCATGCTTGAATACAACATCCTATTCAATGATTCATCATTAGATGTATGCACAGTAGTCCTTAACAATTCCATATGATCAACACATACTTGTTCCAAAGAGATGCAAGTCTACAAACCCATATTTTTTCCTTCCTGACAGAGCTATTTCTTATGATGATAAGAGATCAATTATTCAAAACATACCTCACATTCAAGAAGGCATCAAACTTCAGATTCACTCTCGGATGTCCATCTATGGGAGCCAAGCTATATGCTTCAATCTTGACAATAAAAAGATGTCTAGTGCCCATCCCAAAATTCAGTGCACTTCTTCAGAACTTTCAAGAGTGTTGTCAAGAGAAACATAATTTCAAAATAATTAATGTTAGCATATACATATCTTGACTTCAGGCTTTGCTTCCATTCTTTGGATAGGGACAACTTCAAACTTCCTTTTTTCTTACTGTTACAATACCACAAGCTTGACTTCTTAAGAATGAACTCCTTCAAACATGACGACTACTTCAAACTGGCTAAGGCTATTTGTCCATCAAACTTCAGATTTTGGAAGATGAATTTTCAATCCTAGTCACTTCTTCTTCTTCAAGCTTGTCATACAGGCAATCTCCATTCTTGAGCATAGTGTCTTCCATAAGAAAATGACAAAAGGTCATGGTTCTGACTTCCTTTGACCATAGATTTTCTGAATTTTGGCCTTCCATAGATGTAAAGCCCCTAAACCGAGACTTTTACCCTAAATTTTTCTGACTGATAGATTTAAGCATAAATCCCAACGAATTGAAACCGGCAGTAAAATTTAACTTACATAAGTAACTATTTTATGCATAGAAAAATACCTGGAACGAATTTGGTGACTTATTGGATTGTGGCTCTCCTCGTGAATGTAGCGGACAAGTTACCGAATCAATCTTTTCCTCCCAGCCAATCTATGAAACAATCCTAGACCGAAAAGATACCTCTTTTACCCCCGTGCCCAGAATTCCAAGAACAATAAGTCTTCCCTTCAGAACAATTCATACCCCTCACTATTTCCTTAGACAATAGTGCAGAAATTAGAAAAGAAAAACCTCCCCTTCTCCTTCATATTCCTCCCATTTTATAACTTTCATTCATCTCCTCTCATTTATGTAGATATTATAGTCATTTATGTAGATATTCACTAAGTCATATATGGAGATATTATAGTCATTTATGTAGATATTATTTTGATTAATTATTTTTAAGATTAATTTTATTATATTTTGTTTTTAACTTAATTAAATTAACTTTATAATTTTAATCAAATTATATTATTATTTTATTTGTCCACTCAAATATAATTTGTACTAAATTATATTTTGTTATTTTTTTTTTATTAATCCTCTACCATGCATACGTATATAAGAGCAGTATACATGTTAAGTATCTAGCTTGATATTTCATTATATCTCCGCGAGATAAAATGCATTATGATATTCAATTCGTTACCCTAACTTAGATATTCTCAATACTTAGCAGGTATGTATACTAGTGCAGTGTATGTGATATATGCATGTGTAGCTATCATATGGATACGTCGTATACATGCTAATATTATTTTTCTTATAACTTAGAATGAGTCATTACATACTTCCTCTCTTTGAAAAACTTCGTCCCGAAGTTAGGATTTTAGATAATCATATCAATAATTGCATTAGAGATTAGGGTGATTGTGTAAGGTTTGTACTTTAAGATTGACTTTCTATTTGAATATGTATGTATTTGTAATTTAATTTTTACTTTCCGTCTAAACCGAGTCTCCAAGCTATTCTAGAACCATCCTATCCTCCCTAATCTCTTCCGCTCCCATCCTATTCATCCTCTACAAGAGTATGCCATGGCATCAATTTTACTGATCCAACCATTCATAAACCTTAAGGGTGTCAGCGTCGATTACGTCGACCTGATTTACTAGTAGGCATTCAGCAGAGATCATCACACGTCTAGGGGAGCGTGACTCACACAGTTCTCCCATGACTCCAGGTTTTGGAGGATAAACAGTGGGCAACACCTCCACCCCTCCTGGTAGGACTAGGGTCAACACCCTATCATGGAATCTCATGGTCTCAACTGTTTCACGTGATTGATTCGGTAATGATGTGTTTTGCAAGGTAAACACTTATACACAATCTGCAATGTAAGCACTTGTACACACATTACAACATATGCATCCATATATTCAATACAATTTCTTGCAATATAACCGCTCCTGTATAGTACGTACGTGTTGCCATCTATGATACAATGTATTTAACCATTTTTAGAGTATATCCTAATATGTTTAGCTCTCATATTTAAAATGCAGTTACTCTTCTATTTCTATTCCTTCAATCATATCGAGATGCAAAAATGAAACAAATTGATAGATAGTTTTATTTATAACATAATCTATGATCTAGATTTCACATTCCCGCAATGTTAATTTAAATGACATATTTCATATTGGTATCCATCCACTAGTAACGTTAAGCAAACAACATATATCCTGTATCAATTAGAGTTAAGTAACATCATATATTTATGGATATCCATGTACCAGCAAAGTAAAACTCATCTTTACGTAATATTTCAAAATAGGATCTTAAATATCAAAATAGAGTAGTCATATACATATAAGATTTCCAGTTTCTCAAAATTTAGCATACGTTGGGGTATTTTTGGCATATGGCCTCAGTATCTTCCCAAGTTGTCGATCCAGGACTATTTTTGTCCCACTGGACTTTAACTTGGTCTATTAGTCGGTTCTTGAGCTGTCGAACCCTATGTTCCAGAATACGTAATGGTTCGACCGTAATGGTTCCCTAGTCTGATACCTGCAGTTCCTTCCATTGAAGATTATGAGATTTGTCAACAATATAGTGTCGTAAGGTAGATATATGAAATACATTATGAATTTTGCGCAAGTGGGGTTGCAATGCAAGACGATAAGCGACAGGTCCAACTTTTTCCAGGACTTCGAACGGCCCAATATATCGAGGTGATAATTGTGTCCCTTTCCCAAACCGAATGGTGCTCTTGTTTGGTCGGATGCAGATGAAAACCCGATCTCCTACTACATAGTTTCTATCTATCCTGTGAGCATCAACATAACTTTTTTATCTATCATGTGCCTCTTTCAATCGTTGCCTAATCAGCTTTACCTGCTCCTCTATCTCTTGGATCAATTCTGGCCCGACTATTACTCGGTCTTCTAACCTGTCCCAACTCAACAGTGTTCTGCAGGGTCTCCCATATAATTCTTCAAATAGTGACATCCCGATTGAACTGTGATAACTATTGTTGTATGCAAATTCTACTAAGGGTAAGTATTTTTCCCAGCGCAATTGTTGGTCCATAACATACATCCTTAGCATATCTTCTAATACTTGATTTACTCTTTCTATTTGCCCATCAGTCTCAAGATGATAAGATGTACTTAAATTTAACTGAGTCCCTAAGGCAGATTGCATACAAGTCCAGGATCTCGACATGAATAGAGAATCTCTATCTGATATGATTTTCTTAGGTACTCCATGAAATCTAATAATTTCATTTATGAATATCCGAGCTACATTGACAACTTCATCAGTATCTCTTACCGGGATAAAATGGGCGTTTTTTGTTAATTTATCTACCACAACCAAAATGGCATTATGCTTTTATTGTGTAAGAGACAGCCCAACGATAAAATCCATAGAAATTATTTCCCACTTGGTCATAGGAATGTCGTGAGGTTGTAGGAGACTTTATTTGGTGACAATAGTCTAACGTTTGCTATTTCAGCATTCAAAGAGCTTACTTTAATAGATGGACTCAATGTGTTGCTGTGCTTAATCACGGAGAGTCTCTTAGTGTCAACATACATTTTCTTTACACTAGGATGTGCACAATACACTGCCCTGTGGACTTCCTTCAGGATGGTGTTTCAGAGATCTCCACTATCTGGTATATACATCATTCCATGAAATCATAAAATTCCATCTTCTTCCAGATCATATCCTTCGAACTTAGGTTCCTTTCAATGGTTGCTATCAAGCCCCGACCTTAATTTTAAGTACCCATTATCTTTTACGAGATGCTCAAGTACTTGATCTCTTAAGTCCACCTTGATAGGTATGAGGGAAAATATTCGAGGTCTTCTACTTAAAGCATCTGTCACTACATTCTCCTTCCCTTTTATATATGAAATTTCAAAATCATATTCACTTAAGAATTCACTCCATCGTCTTTGTCTAGCATTCAAGTCTCTCTGGGTAAATAAATACTATAAACTTTGGTGATCACTTTCAAGCACAAAGTTTTTCCCTACCAAGTAATGTCTCCATATCTTTAAAGCTAGAACCACTGCGGCTAACTCTAAATCATGCGTCGCATAAAGTTCTTCATGGAGCTTTAATTTTCTTGAAGCATATACTATTACGCCTCCTTCCTGCATTAATACCATAGTATTAAAAACCGACCAGTTTGAACCGGTAACCGGTCAAACCAGCCGGTCAAGAGCCTAGCCGGTCCAAACCGGTCAAAAAGCCCGGTCAGGCACCCCATTTCTCCTTTTTTTCCAGTCAAACCGGTCTAACTGACCAGTTTATTGATAAACCGCCTGGTTTATTGATAAACCGGTCGATTTATCAATAAATTGGCCGATTAGCTGCCACAGCCACAAAAAGGACCTACAGAGGTTGATATGGCCAGTAATGTGTGGTTTTGGAGGGAAAAGGGAGGTTTTTTTCCCTCCAAAAACACCCTCCCCAATCCTTTAAAGGCAGGGGTACCCTCTCATTTGTCTCACACATCTCAGTTTGAGCTTTTGTGAGTTTGATTGAGAGCTTGGAGAGTTGAGTTTCTGCTGGAGTAGTGGAACAACATAAAGTTTGAGCTAAGTAGTAACCATCATGCCTCCAAAAGGCAAGGATACTGCATGGGCTCATTGTGATATGATTGATGGCAAAATGATTTGCAAATATTGCCAAAAATCTATTGCAGGAGGGAGTATTTACAAGTTCCAGCAACACTTGGCTGGGATAGGAGGCCATGTAAAGCCATGTGGAGCACCAAATGAAGTAATAGGGCATATTAGGGCAGAATACCTTCAAAAGTTTGAAACTCAAGTCACTGAACCAATAGAGAAGTTTGTGACTGGAGCACTTGCAAAGTTTGGCAGTCGAGGGTCGGGAGACTGGAGTCTGAGGCATCCTCAGACTCTGATCCAGATGATGTCTATGTAGCAGCCGATGTTGATCCTGTGTCTAGTAGCGGTGATGAATTTGATGATTGATCATCATTCATGTGTAGTCTTGTATTAGACCAATGGCCTCATAGCTTGTAGCATTGTTTTTGGACTTTATGGGCCATTTGGAGCCTCATTACTTATGTATTTTTCGATGATATGTATTGCACTCGGTGCCATTTTGATATATTCACCTTTGCATGGTATATAAATTAGCAAACTTTGCATATTTTGTCTCTATTGGCTTGGAATCATGGTTGCAAATCTTAAAAATAGTTTTTTTTATTAAAAAATAATTATTTAATGTATTTTTTTTTAAAACCGGTTCATTGAGATCTAACCGCTACCGGTTAGACCGGTTCCAGTTCGAAACCCGGTTCATTAGGTCCACTGGTCCGGTCACCGGTTTCGGTTTTAATAACTATGATTAATACTGCACCTAACTCCTGTTTAAACGCATGGGTACACACAGTAAAATCTTTGTCCATATCAAGTACTCGCAAAATTTGTGCACTAGTCAATAATCTTTGAAGTTCGGAAAATGCTTTATCACATTCCTCAGTCCATTCATACCTAACACCTTTGCACTGGAGGGTTGTGATTGGCTTTGCAATTTTGGAGAATCCTTCCACAAACCTTCGATAGTAACCTAATAAACCCATAAAACTACGCACTTCATGTGCATTCTTAGGTATCGGCCACTCCCTGATTGTGTTTACATTTTCAGGGTCTACAGAGATCCCTTCACCAGATATGATATGACCTAAGTAATGAATTTCCTTTTGAAAGAAAGAAAATTTGGATAATTTTCCATATAACTTGCGTTCTCTTAGGCAAGATAATACTATCCGAAGATGCTCTTCGTGCTCCTTCTCATTCTTAGAGTAAATGAGAATATCGTCCAGGAGAACTTGCACAAATTGATCGATATATTTGCGGAGAACGCTAGTCATAAGGTTCATGAATACTGCAGGTGCATTGGTCAACCCAAATGGTACCACAATGAATTCATAATGCCCAAAACAAGTTCAGAATGCAGTCTTAGAAACATCACTTTTTTTAATCCTTAGCTGATGATAACCAAATTGCAGATCGATCTTTGAAAACACTGCAACTCCTTTCATTTGGTCAAAAAGGTCATCAATGCGAGGCATTGGATACCTATTCTTTACAGTGGCCCGATTTAAATCTCGATAGTCCACACACAGTCGTAATGAACCATCTTTCTTCTTGAAAAAGATTACAAGAGCGCCCAAGGTGAAATATTGGGTTGAATGTGCCCTATATCTAATAGTTCTTTCAACTGTATTTGTAATTCTTGAAGTTCAGGAGTTGTCATTCTGTAAGGTGTTTTAGATATTGGTTCCATATCAGGTTTCAATTCTATTGTGAGGTCTAGCTCCCTTTTAAGAGGCAGTCATGGTAATTCCTTTGGAAAAACATCCGAAAAATCTGACATAATCGGATACTGTTCCAAGGATGGTCCTTTCTCCTTGCTTACTTGTTGAACTGCATATACCTGACAACCTTTTCTTAAGAACCGTTTCATTTGCATTGCTGAGATGAAGCGTAAGGATACTTTCCTCTTAATACCTTGGATTTGGATTGTCTCTCCCTCATTATTCATGCAAAGTATTGTTTTCCCGAAACAGTCTACCCATGCTTGATGAGACTCTAACCAATCCATTCCTATCATCAGGTCGTAAGTTCCTAGGGTTGTGACATATAATTTTAGTTTGGTCGAACAGACTCTTAGATCAACTTTGCAATCTTCTACACTTAATTCTACTGGTTGAAGTTCTCCTGAAGCCATTTCTACCTGTCTGAAATCGTTTTTCTTACAAGCTGCCAACCCACATTTATTTAATGTATATGATGAAATAAAACTATCAGTAGCACCAATGTCAAATAAGATTTTGAGTTTTATTCCGTTGATCGTATCTGAAGATTCCACTATGGTGGATTGATGTGCTGATTGGTTGTTGTTGATGACGGCATGGATTATGTGATTGCCTTGGGTATTTGATGGTGGTCATTTTCCTACTCTCTGTGAGATCTCCGAAGAATCACGCTGAAAATGAGGTCCTCCACATCCCCAACAATCAACCTGGGTTGGCCCCCTTGATTCTGACTGAGAATTTCTAGACCAAGAGCCCTATCCCCTGGTGCCACTTTCTCTCCCATTCCTTCCCCTATTACTAGTCCCTCGAGATTTCCAAGGACTAATGTTTGATGATTCAGCAGCTATACTATTAATGGTATTGGGAGCCCCTGCTCCCATTCCCCTTGAGGTAAACATGTTACCATAAGGAGGTGGTCTCAAGCTACTTCCTCTGAAAAAATTTCGGGGAGTCTTTCTTGTAAATCCTTACTGTGATGGTTTTGCTGGCCTGAAATCCCTTTTAATCCCTAGATGCTCTTCTGCATATCGTGCACATTCAACCGCCTTTGCTACCGCTGATGGCTTCCACATTCTTACCATGGCCCTGATTCGAGGATTTAATCCATATATGAAACGCTCGACTTGACGTTCATCCATGTCTAGATAAGGAACATATTTTACAAGCTCCATAAACCTTATCTCATATTCTTCTACGGTCTTACCACCCTGGATAGGTGTATGGAAGGCTCCGACTTGCTGCTCTTGAAAGAAAGGTGGTAAGTATTTTGCATGGAATCGGTCTTCAAACAACTCCCAAGGAATGATGTTCGATGTGAGATGTAGTTGCTTTTCTCGATTTCCCCACCAAATCAGAGCACTCCCCCTGAGTTGAAATATAGCAATCTTTATTTTAGAGGTAGAAGAATATTCTCTTAGTGCGAAGCATCTTATCATCCCTTCTAACCATGCTTTGGCATGTTCTCCAGCTCGTCCTCCTGAGAATTCCAGGAGTTTAATCTTTTGCAGTTCCCGGGAAATATCTTCCCTAGGTGGCTTATAATCATAATATTTAAGATTTTATGAATGTCTTTCGTCAAGATGAGGTCGTTCTTCTTTGTTGTTGGCTGAATGCGACTTTTTTAATTTTCCACAATGGCTTCTAATGAGCGCATTACAGTGGTTAAATCGGGTGTTGGAGCAATTAGTGCTGATGACAATCTAGGTGGTGGCGATGTTGACGGTGTGGACGACGATGATGGTGGAGGTGTTAGAGATGGTGATGCATCTCACTAGCATTGTCGCCTTTGATACATTCTTATCATCCTGGCTTTTCCTGGAATACATAATAAGATTTATGAGAATCGGATAAATTTTTAGACTAACTAAATATAATTTTCATAGAATTGAGCTTACATACAGGTATAGTTCTTTTTCTATTTTACCTGCAGGTAGGTCTTACTAGTATGCAACCTCCTTGTCCTATGCAGGATATTCTATGCATACTAATTCTAGAGTGAAATGCAAAGGTCTTGATAGGTCATAATATCGTTTCACAATATTTGTCTAGAATGTTTAGTCGTAGATGTAGAGTTATGGAAGGGGTTTAAAGCCTTTATTTTACTTATGACTACAACTAATAACTAGAATTTAGTAAGTTTAAAATTTCATTTTGTTGAATTGACATCATGCTATTATCAAACTGTCATCTCTACCAAACTACGTATCAAATGTTCAAGTGTCATTTTTAACTTAAGGCTTAAATAAAATTTGGTTTGTAACTTTTCCCATTATTTTTCATACTCTACTTTAATCCCTTTCACAACTTTCAATACTATACCTATATAATAACACATACTTATTTATTTAATTATTTATTTATTTATTTATGTTCTGCTTCTTTCTTTCTTTTTTTTTCTTTTTTTTTTAAACATATATTAAAACTCTATTTATAATTTAATAATTAAAAAAAAATCATATATATATACTATTTAAATAGCAATGCTAATAGACACTATTCCGAGGATGATGGTCGAGGGTCCCATCTTGGCAACCAAAATGCTCGGGGTTTAATTCCCTTCCTACAAGGTTGACTTGGACAGCATAATCACAATCTTCACCTCTGTAGCAGGACTCGACGCCAACCTGCACAGTCAACTGTGAACCGTGACCTCTGTAGCAGGACCCGACTCCAACTTGCACAGTCAACTGTGAACCATGACCTTTGTGGACCACTTCAACTGTGATTCAAACCGACAGACGTCCATTCATCCCCGGTGCTTTCTTGTCGTATGGGCTTCGTTGACCACACTTTGTCAACGACCCCATAGCAGTACACCCCCATTTTTTCAAATGGGATTCATCATGTTCGACGTGTTCGCACCATTCAAATTCCATCGACAGCCGACAGTTTTATAAATGATGTAAACCCATTCTGCATGTTTATGATGTAAATGATCTAAGTAAAACCACTATGTATGTAAAAACCTAGGTAAGCCTAGTATTTTGGTGATAATTTCTATCCTAGGAGGTTTTTTGTCTCACTGATTTGCTTGTGCTTTTTGACACAAGTGATCGGCAGAGTTTTCCCCTCCAGCTTCACCCCAAAGCTAGGGTGGATTTTGTCATCAAGATACTAAGTGAGTCCTAGTGTTTTCTATCGAGTCTTTGTAAAAGTAGTTTGGGAATAATCCTAGCTAATTGGCTAGATTATTTTATTACAAGCTACTTGGTACTAGATCATATTTTCAGTCGCAGAATTGGGTAGATTTTTGAGGGTCTATACGAATGGGTATTCCCCCTTCCTGTGTCTAAATGTATTTATCTTATGTAAAGAGGGTTGAAAAAAATAATTAAATCCCCTCTCAGTCAATTAATTAAATTTTCTGGCCAAATTAATTAAAAATCCTAAGCCAGAAATTTAATTAATTTTAGGTCCTAGGTGAGTTAAAATTCTTCAAAGGAAAAATTCGTGGTTTCTTAAAAAAATAAATTTTTAAAGGTCCCAGCCAAGGAAATATTGAGAATTTCAAGAAATATTGGACCCTTGAGCCTTGGTGGTTAAGTCAAAGTCAAAATTTTGAGGTAATTAATTTTGAGGTAATTTACAGGGAGATTCTCAGAAAATTTTCAGATCTGAGGCAGATCTAGGCCCTGGAGGGTAAGATCTAGCCTCAAGATCATTTCTGCCCGCAGATCTGGGGATAATTTTGATGTAAGAGTATGAATCTCAGATGCATCTAAATCAATATTCGAAAATATGAGTTATACTGGTAAAAATTCATTGTTGGGGAAAGAAAAAGTTTCATGTATACTAGTTCTGCCTGAGGTAATCATTCTTGCTTTGCCGCTGGCCCTCATCTTCCTCATCCATTTTCTGCGTCCTTCAATTTTTTCCTAGTTGCTCCTCTGCCGTCCGTATGACCTGCATAAATTGCTTAATTTTCATTCCTCTGCCTTCCTCCATTGACTGCATCTCAGCCCTACCATCGATCCCTCCTTTTTCTCTATGCGCTAGCCTCATCCATATCTGCGTTGCCTTTCCACTCTGCTGCTGTTCATTTCTCACTGCTATCGCTCAGCCTCATTTCCCTCACCTGTCCCTCACGCAGTCCATTTCCTTGCTCTGGCCATCCATTTTCCCGTCCGTATGTCCGTACGGCTCCGTACGGATTTTCCTGTGACCCGCATAAAAAAAACAAACTCAACGCAAGTTTGAAATTCGATTTCATATTTCTGATTTTTGTTTTGTTTGCTAGATTTTAGATTTTTTTTACCTTTGATTTTAATTTTAGTTTAACTTTAGATTTTGATATTTTGGGTTTCGATTTTGATTTTTTCTTTTAGGTTAGTTTGGCTAAGGTTAAGCTTTAGTTTTTTTATTTGATTTTAGTTTTTTTTTTTTTAGATTTTAAAACTTCAAAATTAAAAAAAAATCGATTTTTTCTAGTTTTGGGTTTCATCTTTTTAATAGTTTCATTTAAAAAATTTTAAAAATTATAAAAGGGCCAAAACTTTAATAAAAATTTTAATTTTTTTAGGGACTTCAACTTTAGATTTATTTTTAGCTATAGTTTCATTAACTTTTAGATTTTAAAAAGAAAATATAAAAACAGAAAATTATAAAATAAAAATTCCAAAATTCTTAACTTTTTAGACTTTAGCCTTAGTTGTATATACTTTTTTTTTTTTTTGGTTTTTAGCTTTAAGATTTTAAAAAGAAAATATAAAAAAAAAAATCTAGAAAATTCTCAAAGTTTTACATAGTCAAGATGAGTTTCATTTTTTTTTATCTAAAGTTTGACTATAGGTTTTTTAAATTGGAATTATTTGGAATATCATAAATTCGGAAATATTGGAAATATCTAGCATTTAAATTTGATGGTATACTAATGATATATTTTGTTTCGAAATTAAATTGTTGGTTCGAAGTACTTATGCTTAGCGTTGGTTGATGATTGTTGAGCTATCTTTAATTGTGGTTTTAAATTACTTGAAATTGGCGATTAATTGCTTAGTCTAAATTTGAGAATATTTCAAATGATGATAAATTACATGTCCTTATCAAACATTGTTAATGCATAATTGTGAGGGTGTTTTTATTGAATATCATTGTGGTGAATTGATTTTCCATAGCAGCAGTTACATATCAAAATACTTGACTTTAATTTCATAACGGGATATTTTTGACTCCACAAGGTGTTCTAAACTTTAAATCTAATTGAATCTATAAAATCTCGTTAATCTTAACTAGTACTTGGTCACCTAAATGTGTCTCCTGAATTGGTTGGTTTTCAACCAATTCTCCTTCTTCATTTTCATCAGGGTGTACCTCCCTTAGCCTGCAAGGAGACGACTTAGATAGAGAGATTGGGGATCAGGGTGACAGCCCCCAATCTGAGCCGTTGTCGCAGTGCCTAGACATTCTGTGCGACAACAGGCTCAAAACCAGTGTCACACTGTGGCATTTCTCCAGCAGAGACACCGCAAGCTCCTAATTTACGCCTAGCGGCTTGATGACCTCCCGAATGTCACACGAATACACGCGATGTTAGTGATACAATTTGGAGCTTGATTTCTACATTTTCCTTCGGAATGAAGTATCAGTCAATATGCCATCATTTGATTTTTAGTGTCAAACAACATCCATTCAATTTTTGACTAAGCATCACTTTGCTTTTAATACTCGCATATATGAAGGAATATCATATTTATCAAAACAACAAGGAGCTGAGGTCAAACATCAACTAGGATTGGAAGATATGACTGAAAGTCAATCATCTCTTTCTGGAAGAAGTTCAAAAAAAATATCAAAGAGATACCTTTGACCAGTACTGCAGATGTTCTCTTTTTAGAGAGGATGAAGATTAAATTCGGTCAATGGTGAGAGAGTATCTAAGGCGCCAACTTAAGGTTCAAGTCCGAAAGGATGTGGGTTCAAATCCCACAACGGTCATTTCGCTTGCAAATTATCTCACGCACAGTGGTTTGGATCCCACAACGGTCATTTCGCTTGCAAATTATATCACGCGCAGTGGTTTGAATCCCACAGCTGTCATTTTAATAGCAGTCTTTGTTTATAATTTGTATTTTGATGGGACGAGGTTCAAAACCAATTGCGCTTGGGCATCGTAATAATAATAAACCAGATAAGATCATGTTTTCCTTCTTCGGTGTCTGCTTTCTATCAACTGCGGTAAAAATCAGACCATGGCTGCACCGAAGCTTTTGAGTATATGTTCAGCCAAAAGATATGACAAATATTTTTTTTGAGTATATGTTCAGCCAAAAAATGATCCATTTCGAGATCTGAAACATACCTGCATATCGACTGAAATTTAAGGCGAATAGACGACACAACAAGGCGAGGGCGGATTCCAATTAATTTCCGTTGGTTTAAGACTTCAATTAATGGAGGACAAAACCAGAGGTTGTTTTTTTTTTTTGGTCCGTTTCCAAAGGCATAGATACATGTGAAACAAACAGTTGACTTGGAGGTTAAATGAATTGGTGGATTCAGCTCGGTCGATAACCGCTCATTCTATTTATATGGCTTCACTTTTGGGGGTCTTTTCCAAAAAAAAAACTATTGAAAGATTGAAGCGTTGAAGAGGAATCCAATCCAATCCAGGCCAGAGCAGAGTAGACCATGGCATTTGGGCTGATGGAAAGGAAGAAAACATATAACCGAGATGGAGTTGTTCAGAGCTATGACCTAATGCACCATGTTTTCAAACATCTTGATGCTCAATCTCTGACAGTAGCCACCTGCGTCTGTAGAGTGTATACAAATGAAATCATCCTTTTGAAGGGGAGTAGAAAGATTTGAATTTACAACTACCATTATTATGTATAATGGTATTTTCACATGGTTTGATTTTAAGCAGGTAAAACTCAGAGTTCACACAGACAATTTTATTTGTGTCCAACAATTGACCACCTAAGTAGGTCAGTGTGACTATAAGGAGTAACACTAGTATAATACAAAGTGGGAGTGCCCTAGCATTTCCTTCTAACCTAGCAATAATAAGAAAAGGTATACAAATTGATGCAGAAGGAAAAATCAAATAAGTACAATAGTGAAAACACTGACGAGAAGAGCAGGGGGTCAGTTAGGAAAGGAGATTTAATGGGCTTGTATGGTCTCGAAAGGTTTAAACTAAGCTCTAATACCATGTGTAAAGCCCCTAAACCGAGACTTTTATCCTAAATTTTTCTAAGTGATAGATTTAAGCATAAATCCCAATGAATTGAAACCGGTAGTAAAATTTAAATTACATAAGTAACTATTTTAAGCATAAAAACACACCTGGAACGAATTTGGTGACTTATTGGGCTGTGGCTCTCCTCGTGAATGCAACGGACAAGTTACCGAATCAATATTTTCCTCCTAGCCAATCTAGGAAACAATCCTAGACCCAGAAGATACCTCTTCTGCCCCCGTGCCCATAATTCCAAGAACAACAAGTCTTCCCTTCATAACAATTCATACCCCTCACTATTTCCTTAGACAATAGTGCAGAAATTAGCAAAGAAAAACCTCCCCTTCTCCTTCATATTTCTCCCCTTTTATAACTTTCATTCACCTCCTCTAATTTATGTCGATATTATAGTCATTTATGTAGATATTGACTAAGTCATTTATGGAGATATTATAGTCATTTATGTAGATATTGTTTTGATTAATTATTTTTAAGATTAATTTTATTATATTTTGTTTTTAACTTAATTAACTTTATAATTTTAATCAAATTATATTATTATTTTATTTGTCCACTCAAATATAATTTGTACTATATTATATATATATATATTTAATCAATGCTCTACCACGCATACGTATATAAGAGTAGTATACGTGTTAAGTACCTAACTTGATATTTCATTATACTCGGCGAGATAAAACGCATTATGATATTCAATTCATTACCCTAACTTAGATATTCTCAATACTTAGTAGGTATGTATACTAGTGCAGTGTATGTGATATATGCATGTGTAGCTATCATATGCATACGTCGTATACATGCTAATATTATTTTGCTTATAACTTGGAATGGGTCATTCCAATAGAGGTTTGAATAAGAAGTTTAATAGACTTCTTTCCAGGAGGCAGCTTTCCTATAGAACAGAGCTTGCTCTTTTGAGGTAAGGTTCTAAAGGATCCTCCTTTTCAGTCTGAGCAGAAAACAAATAGCCACAAGAATTTCGGCCTTGTCAAGATATTAAGGAGCAGATCAAGATTTTCTTGTCATGCATCTTTGCTTTATGATTGAGCCTTTGCCTTCATCAAACAAATTGTATTGTCTGCATCATAATTTCGACCTTCTATCATTATTCCTGAGGCTTTTGGCCTCTCTGAGATCTGTCCTGAAGTATTTCGGCCTTTACTGATATTTGGTCCTAAGGAATTTTGTCCTCTCTAAAGCTTCTTCTTCTTCAATGCTTTTCTACTTTCCTCTTCATGTATTTAGTCTTCAATGGATACTTTGAACTTGAATTTTTAATGGACATCATTCTTACAATCTGCAATGGATGCAACTTCTTTCTGCTATTCAATAAACATCTCAAATTTTATGATAAGGATCCCATTATATGAACGAGGTGATTAATCAATATTACTATGAAACAATCTCATGCTTGAAAGGTGTGTATCCAAATATCTTCATAGATCAATATAAAAACCTGAAGTCTTTGAGTTAGGGATTCGGGCTTCTTAGGCACAAACAAATCTTGCCTTTTTTTTTTTGCAAACTGTAATAGACTTTCGGCCCTCCTCCACAGAAGATATGCTACAGACCTTCGTTGGCTTTCACAAACCTTTGCTCCTTTGGCATAGAGATGTAGTAAAAGGAACTCACTCATCTTGTCTTGTCTTTCAAAGATATGTGAGTCTAATAAGGAATCTGATTCTTAATCTAGGGCTTGTTGACAGATTAAACCCTAAGCTTTGATCACAAGAACGAATTTCTAGTTTGTGAGATGATCAATCCAGATGTGATCTCAAAGTTCCAATGATACAATTTGACTTCTTTAGAGTATTCCAATCATTAAATAGTTATACTTGAAAATTCAACTATTAACTTCAATAGAGCAATAGACATCACAGTAAAAACAATGAGACAAGAGACACCAAAATTTCTTGGGACAAACTCCACAAGGGGAAAAACCCAATAATCTTTCCTTATGAGAGAGAATTCAAGTCATCAATTGTACATCAAAATATTCTAGTCAAAATGCCAACCTTTGACTTCAATAAATGCCAAGTCAAAACCAATCAGATGAGAGAGAAAAAGTCAACGTTTTCTTACAGTCAAAGTATGCACAAGAGGGTCGAATTTCAGCTTGAGGCTGTTGGTCAAAGGGCTGAAATTCAGCTTGTAATTTCCATAGTCAAACTTTGGTCAAACTTTAGTATTTGACCTGCAGTCAACTCTCGGTCAATGGCCCAAAACAAAAGTAGGTCTTCGGTCAACAAACAATCAATGAACCGCAAAAAATTGTCCTCCAATCCTTAGTCAATAGCCTAGTCAAACAACAGAAGTCTGGTCAAGTCAACGTTGGTCAACAGAAGTCAAAGCTCGCTAGTCAAAACAGACATAATTCTTCTTCTTTCTCCTCACACGTGTGAACAGATCTCCTTGACTAGTCGAATTAATGAGTGATGTTGATGATGCCAAATGAGGTCAATGAATGCCAATATATATGTGAGTCAAGAGGTGGGTTTTGGCCTTGGGCTCAAACCCCTTCAAGTGGCGGGGCTGACTTGTACATTTGAGGCCAACTTGGATAGCTAGAAAATACATAATTTCTCCTTCAATTTTGAACATAAAAATACCGACCAAAGCTACCAATTTCCAACAACCTCCACACTGTCCACCATCAACTTCTTTGCCTTAAAAAACAAGCATTACTCTCCCAACGAAGACACGAACTTTCATGCAGCCCTCTGCCACTCTCCAAAAGCATTATGGCGTGCGTTCTTTCCTAGACATCATGATACCCCATTTAATCTTGACAATTAAGCCATGATCTCCCCATACCACCCCTCTTTATGACATCTTTGGACAACCCCCAACACATATTCCCACTCCCACCTCCTCATGTCATCTATTTTCTGAGTGGGATATCAAGAGAGGAGTCAAAACTATGAGCACCAATAGAGTGAAATTTTTTTCTTTTGCAGCAACTGGAAATTATTCTTCTAACTGAAATTTAATTATGCAATTTATTTACTACCGCAAACAACGTATAAAATTACAACTGTGATTTTTACCATAAAAATACTGCGGAAAATAAACCACTGAAAAATGAGAAATTCTAGCACACACAAGAATTTTGACAGTTATTTCTAGACAATTGTCCCTAGAAAATCCAATGCGAGAAAATTGGTGTAGCAGATGAGGGTTTTATTATTATTCTTCAGCAGCTATTGAGTACAATAATTTAGATGCTCAATCGGCAATCTAATTTGAGGAAAATATTGACAAAATTATTTTGAGAATTTTCTCTCACCCCACAGCTAATCTTTGCCTCCGAAATTACCTCCCTAACCTCCGCGCTAAGCCTTCTGCGTCACCCTTTGCACAATGCTTACGCGGACCTTGTGTGGATTTCAGCCTTGCTCTCTTTGCCTCTTCCGGAACTGTAAAAACTTCCTCCTAGAATGTTGCTACCCTCCTCTTCCACCTGCTACTCACCCTCTGCCTCTATCTTCTCTGTTGAATTATTGCCACTGAGAAAATCGAACTGACTACACACTGAGTATCTATAACGGTGTATGTTCTTCATCACCACATCGATCACCTCTTATAATCCATTGTTGGAGCACCAATGGCTAAGATTAAAACTTAATCAATGGCTATGATCATCTCTGGATCGATCCGTGTGAGTTTCACAACATTTGGTATTAGAGCTTTGGATTCTAGGGTTTCACTACTCCAAACAGGTCATCGTGGCATTTTCGCTATAACTTTTTTTCTACAAAGGTTCAGAAGCTGCAATTTTTAGAGTGCGAAGCTGAAATCCTGAGGAATATCATCGCAAAATTTCAGAGGTTGGTTCACAATATTTTCGGAGATATGATCTGTAGAAGTTAGGTCTTTTTGCAGGCTCCTGAATTTCACTTAAAAAGGTCATCGCAGAATTTGCGCTATAACTTTTTTTCTACGAAGGTTCAGAAGCTGAAATTTTTAGAGCACGAAGCTGAAATCCTGAGGAACATCGTTGCAAAATTTCAGAGCTTGGTTCGCAACATATTTAGAGATATGATCTGTGGAAGTTAGGTCTTTTTCAGGCTCCCAAATTTCATCTCAAAGAGGTGATTGTGGGAAAAGCTTCATAACTCTCTCTCTGAGAATCGGATTGGAATTCTGTAAAAAGTGACTGGAAGTACACGGACTGTAGTTTCCTGTCTATAAATTTCAGAGCCAAAGGAGCAAACAGTGACACATGGCAAGTCGTAAAAGTTTGCTCTACTGAACTAGTCCATAATTAGGTCATTGTGGGAGATTGGACATAACTTTGTCTTAAAGAATCTAAATCAAGTCAAACCGGTGGCATTTGAAAGAAGCTTTAGAGGACTACTACAGCGCCGAATTTCAAATATTGAGGATCTGCAAGTATATAGATAAGTCAATTTCAATATCGAGCTCCTCATAAGCAAGTAAAAGGTGTGTATTTTTTTTTCCCGAATTGCATAAGCCTTGTTTGAAGAATCAAGTTGAATTGATTCCAAGGGCATATTATAGAATAGATATCAGTATTGGATTCTCAAATGGCCCCTAAAAAGAATTCAACACCCATTAAGCTTTTAGAAGGCTCTACTATGATTCATGAAGATGAAGAATGACAACATGACATATCAAAATTACAAGAGCAAGTGCAACAAATTTCACTCTCGCAAAGAGCAACAAAAAATGACATGGAAGTTTTGAAGAAAGGCGTAGAAACTAAGATGGATGGTTTGAATAAGGGCATGGATGGTTTGAATAATGGCATGGAAGCTAATATGGATGGCATGGAAGTTGGCATGAAATATAAGATGGATGATATGGAAGCTAAGATGGAAAACATGAAGAATGATCTAAAAGCAGACATGGAAGGTTTGACAAAGTTGATACAAAAAATGTTTCCTAATGGTGAAAATATAGTAGAGGAAGCTCATGATGAGAACAAAATAAATGATAATCATGATTTCATAAACTCTAATGTTGGAGGAAAGAACCACCATATTTCAAAAATGGATATGAGGAAGTTTGATGGAAAGGATCCTATAACATGGATACTACAGATGGAGCAATATTTTGATTTCAATAATGTGCAAAACACACAAAAGGTACGCATTGCAACTTTACATTTAGAACAAAATACATTTGTATGGTATCGATGGCTTTGCTCCCGTAAAAAAATTGTCACTTGGTCAATTTTAATGGAGGAAATGATAGCACATTATGAGGATACAAAGAGCAACACCTTCTTTAGCCAATTGATAAATCTCAAACAAAAGGGTTTAGTGGGGCAGCACATTGAGGACTTCCAAAAATTGAATATAAGGGTAACTGATATTCCAGAGGAACACGGGATTGATCTCTTCATAGGCACTTTAAAGGATAACATCCAACATGAAGTTCGCGTTTTGGAACCTGATTCATTGGAGAAGGCATTCGGGTTGGCAAGAAAAATTGAATGTAAAATTATGGCGACAAGGAAGCCTACCACTCAATTCTATAAAGAAGGAAGTGTTGCTACACCTAGATTTCCACAACCTACAAGGTTGACACCAAAACAATTGGAAGAAAAAAGAGCAAAAGGGCTTTGCTACAGTTGTGATAGCAAATACACTAAAGGTCATAAGTGTGCTGAGAAGAAATTATTTTACATAGATTGTGAAGAGGAAGAAGAAAATGAACAAGAAGAGGATATACACCAGGAACCAGCCATAGAAGCGGAAGAAATGAATCCGACCATATCGTGTAATGCACTGGCAGGAATTACCACTCCTCAAACTCTCACGATAGAAGGACATATCAAGAAGAAAAAGGTAATAGTGTTGATTGATTCAGGTAGCACCCATAATTTTATTCATTGTAAGGTAGCCAAGGAATTAAATTGTTTCCTATACCCAGCACCAGAATGTAAAGTGATGGTTGCAAATGGAGGAACTATAAATTGCTCTGGAAAATGCCATAATATCAAGCTAACCATGGGGGAATATGTATTGACTAGTCCAATGCTTTCCATTCCTATGGGAGGTGCTGGTGTTGTACTAGGAGTACAATGGTTACAATCTTTGGGGACGGTAGCTTTTAATTTTCAAGAACTTTTCTTGAAATTTTTTTCAGAAGGAAAGGAAGTCGAATTACGGGGTATTGCGGGGAAGCCAGGAAGGATAATAAGCTCTAATGTCATGACAAAACTTCTAAAGAAAGAACAGCGAGGCGTAATTGCACAATTATGCTCACTAGAAGTTCCAACATCAAAATCATCTATTTCTGCAGATCTCCAACAAGTCTCGGACAATCATTCCAAGGTGTTTGAAACTCCCAAAGGACTCCCACCTATTCGTGATCATGATCATGCTATTCATTTGATTCCAGGAAGTGTTCCTCCAAACATCAGGCCTTATAGATATCATTATGTCCAAAAGAGCGAAATTGAACGTATGATTGCAGAAATGTTAGAGGCGGGTATAATTCAACCTAGTCAAAGTTCTTTCTCTGCTCCTGTAGTATTGGTACACAAGAAGGATGGATCATGGCGCATGTGTCGGGATTATAGGGAGCTCAATAAGCTCACCATTAAAGATAAATTTCCCATTCCTATGATTGATGAATTATTGGATGAATTACATGGAGCAATTTATTTTACCAAGTTGGATCTTCATTCAGGATATCATCAAATTAGAATGAAGATTGAAGATATTCTAAAAACAACATTTCGAACTCATGAGGGTCATTATGAATTTTTGGTCATGTCTTTTGGCCTTATCAATGCACCTTCTACATTTCAAGGGTTGATGAATTCCATTTTCAAACCCTTCCTTAGAAAATTTGTGCTAGTATTTTTTGATGATATACTAATCTACAGCAGGTCTTTGAAGGATCAAGTTCAACATGTTGACAAGGTGCTCAAATTATTGCAGGAGAAACAATTATATGCAAAAACATCCAAATGTTTCTTTGGAGTACAAGAGGTGGAATATCTGGGTCATATTGTATCTCACGAGGGTGTTAAAGTAGACCCTAACAAAATTAAAGTCATTAAGGAATGGAAAGTCCCCACAAACATAAAGCAGTTGCGAGGATTTCTCGGGTTAACAGGGTATTATCGCAAGTTTGTTAAGAATTATGGGAGAATAGCAGCACCTCTAACAACATTATTGAAGAAAGATGCATTTTCATGGACTCCTGAAGCAATTAAGGCCTTTGAGCATCTTAAAGAGGCAATGTGCCTAGCACCGGTCTTAGCTACGCCAGACTTCACAAAAACCTTTATTGTGGAATGTGATGCCTCAGGAAATGGAATTAGTGTTGTTTTAATGTAAGAAGGAAGACCCATTGCTTTTGAAAGTCATCCAATTAAAGGAAAGTATTTACAGAAACCTATTTATGAGAAGGAAATGTTAGCAATACTGCATGCACTAAAGAAATGACGAACTTACCTAATGGGAAGACACTTCAAGGTAAAAACTGATCATGATAGTCTTAAACACTTTTTGGAACAAAGACTATCTTCAGAAGAGTAGCAAAAATGGGTCACCAAGATGTTGGGTTATGACTTTGAAATAATCTACAAAAAAGGGAAGCTAAATGTTGTTGCGGATGCACTCTCAAGAAAGAATGAAGAGGTGGAAGCATTGCTTTGTGCCATTTCTATTATCCAACCAGATTGGATAACCAAAGCAAGAGATGAATGGAAGAAGGACGAAGAAGTGTGGACATTCATTCAAAAGTTGCAGCAAGATCCTAGTACATATGATACATTTAGTTGGAAAAATGATTCCTTATGGTACAAAGATCGCTTATATCTTTGTAAGAATTCCCAACTAAAACAAAAGATTCTTCTGGAATTGCACACTTCTCCTTTAGGAGGAAACTCAGGATTTTTAAAAACTTACCACAGGGTGAAGAAAGAATTTTTTTGGGATGGCCTTAAATCTGATATTCAAAAGTTTGTGGCGGAATGTTTGGTTTTCCAGTAGAATAAAGTTGAGACAATTAAGACCCCGGGTCTTTTACAACCTTTATTCATTCCAAGTTAACGTTGGGAGGAGATTTCAATGGATTTTATCACAGGTTTACCTAAGTCCGAAGGGAAGAGTGTCATCATGGTGGTAGTTGATAGGCTTACCAAGTATGCACACTTTTGTGCATTATCTCATCCATTTAAAGCAAGTACAATTGCTACTACATTTATGGACACAATTCAAAAGCTACATGGGAACCCAAGGGTTATTGTGAGCGACAGAGATCCCATTTTTACTGGAAATTTTTGGACGGAGTTATTTTCTTGTTTGGGTACTCAATTAGCTCATAGCTCATCTTATCATCCTCAATGTGATGGTCAAACTGAGATAGTAAATAAATGTTTGGAAGGATATCTTCGTTGTTTTGTATCTGATAAACAAACACAATGGGTCAAGTGGTTACCTCTCGCTGAATGGTGTTATAACACTTCCTTCCATACTGCAGCAAAAATGACCCCATTTATGGCACTTTATGGATATCATCCACCATCCATCACATCATATTTAAGAGAAAATTCAAAGGTTCAAGCAGTGGAATATCACATCGAGCATCAACAAGAAGTTCTCCAACTCTTAAAGTACAACCTGAGTTTGGCACAAAATCAAATGAAACAACAGGCAGATCAACATCGCGGCGAGAGAAGTTTTGATGTAGGAGACTGGGTATTTTTACGGCTACAACCATACAAACAAATATCCCTCAAGCAAGCTAAGAAGGATAATAAATTATCGCCAAAGTACTATGGTCCTTACAAGGTGTTGCAAAATATTGGTACTATGGCATACAAATTGGAGCTTCCTACTTCTTCACGAGTGCATCCAATTTTCCATGTTTCATGCTTAAAGAAGGTTATAGGTGAAAATCTTACAGTTCAAACAATATTGCCAGAACTTGATGAGGAAGGAAAAATCATATTGGAACCTGAAGCGGTCACGGAAACAAGAACTCGACAACTATGGAATCAATCAATTTCATAGTATCTCATCAAGTGGAAGAACTTACCCACTGAAGATTCTACATGGGAGGATGAGAATTTTATACAGAAGCACCCAGAGCTACTCAAGCGTTGAGGACAACACTTTTTTGAAAAGGAGGGGCATGTTAGGTCCCTATATTACTAGTATAGTCCCTTATTGTAGTTATTGTAATCCCCTTATTGTTATTATTGTACCCCTGTGACCCCCATATTGTTATTATTGTGCCCTTAAATTATTATTGTTAGGTCAGCTAAGATTATATTGTGGCCCCATGGACTCCTATATATAGAAAGGAGGTTTTGTAATTTGTATCATCCAAGAATTGTTCATTCATGTAATGTATTGGAGGTTGCCCCCTCGAATTGGCTTATTTCTAAGGGGTTGGTATCTCTTTTGTTCTATTTTTGGAGTTGGTTTCACAACATTTTGACTGGTTTTGACCGGCTAGGCTCCTGACCGGTCGGTTTGACTGGTTACCGGTTCAAACCGGTTGGTTTTGAATACTATGGTCTCTGCATCATCTCCTGTTATGATGTTGATGTTTGGTTGTTGCTACCCACCAACTACTGCGCAACTTTGATATACGCTACATTTGTGTTGTTGCTGACACTCTTGTACTGCTTCCAACACTGCAACTCCCTTTCATATGTTGTTGTTGCAACCAATGTCACATGGTTCGGGTTCGAGTTCGAGTTCGGCAATGATTAGGTTCGAATTTTTTGATGAGGTTCGGATGAGGTTCGCTATTAAGTTTGTCTATATATATATATATATAATGAATTATGGGATAAATAGTAGGAAATCAACATCAATAAACATAAAAAATGATATCATAGACATGGACACTGCAACTGCAAGGATAAATTACAAGGTTGAGTTGTGACATGAAGTTATGAGTTTTGATCTATGGACTTGATCAATGGCTATGAGGTTCGCGGAACTTCAAAAAAAAAATTAAGGTTCGCCAAAATTCAAACCTCAAGGTTAAAGTTTGACGAACCTTGTGACATAGGTTGCAACTAAGAATCATCCAAGCCAATTTTCCTCTACTACAAAAACAGTTTCTCCACCATACCAATCTGTTGTCTGATGTAGACAAACTTGACTCTTCCTAGATCTTTAATGAGTATATCTGCAACCTGCACTTCTGTGGGAACACACTGTAGTTGTACTACTCCACGTTGTACATAATCTCTGATGAAATGACATCAAATATCTGTGTTTCGACCTGTCATGAAACACTGGATTCTCAGAGAGCTTTATGCAACTTTGATTATCACAGTAGACACCGGTCGCCCCATCCTCTGCCTGAACAAGCTCACTAGTAACTTCTGAAGCCATATAGCTTCGCACGTAGTTGTGCTTTCTGCCATATACTCTGCTTCTGCAGAACTCAGTGCTCTTGACTTCTGCTTCCTGCTACAGCAAGAAACCATCCCTACTCCAACACTGAAGCAGTACCCAGAGGTACTTTTCCTATTCACTAAACTGTCTGCCCAATCTGCATTTGTGAATTCACATAATCTGACATCATCTCCTTAGGTATATCTCAACCCATACTCGATTGTGCCACGCACATACCTCTGAATGTGCCCCGTTGTTGCCCAATGTATCCTCTTCGGCTCTACAATGAACTGACTAAAGGTAGTGACTACGAAGCAAATATTTGGCCTAGTATTGACCAAATACATGAGAGATCCAATAAGTTGTCTATACAAGGTGGGGTCGACACCTTTGTCATCTGATGCATCTATCTTCGTCCAATTGGTTATCATGGACGTAGACATGTGTCTACAATCTTGCATTCTGAACCTCTTCAGAATATCTGCAGCATATCTTCCTAGCCCAAGGAAGATCTCCCCATCCTTTTGCCACACTTCCAATCCTAGGAAATAGTGCATCAACCCCAAATACTTCATGTCAAACTCTGCTGTCAGGTTACTCTTGCAATCCTCTATGTGCCCTGATGATCCTATCAAAAATAGATCATCCACATACAAAAATAGGATGAGAGTCACACTCTCTACCATCAAATAGTAAAGGTTGGGAAATGCGTCACTCTTGATGAATCCCATGTGCTACAAGTAGCTATCAATCCATCCATACCACGCCTTGGGAGCCTGCTTGAGTCTGTATATAGCTTTTTTCAGTCTAGACTCTGCACACATGAGTGTGCCTCTCATGAGTCTTGAATCCCTCTGGTTTTTATATATACACTTCTTCCTCTATCACCCCATTCAAGAATCTTGTCTTGACATCCATCTGGTGAATCTGCCATCCCATTTGAGCTGCTAGGGATATAACTAACCAGATAGATGTGTAATTGGCAACTAGCGCGAAGGTCTCTTCAAATCTATCCCTTCTTTCTTTGCATACCCCTTTGCCACGAACCTAGCCTTGTACTTTTCCACATTACCATCTGCAACACACTTGATCTTATAGATCCATCTGGAACCTACAACTAACCTGTCTTTAGGCCTTGGCAACACCTCCCAAACGTCATTCGTCATGATAGAGGTGTGCTATTCTACCATGGCATCTACCCACACCTGATGCTGTGCGGCCTCCTGAAAACTAGAACGTTTTGCATCCTAAGCCACCAATGCTTGGTGTCAGGTTGTATGTGTTGTCTTTTGTTCGTCCTAGGAGTTCCAATAAACTCTTTTGAATATCTTAATGTCTGATGAACTTCTCTGCTAGCTCGACCACTAGTGGTGGGAGATTCAACCAGATCCTCCTCATCATGTCCCTACTGCTCCGTTTGCTAAGAACTTCCCGGATTTCCTGCCCTTGATGAAATACTGCTACTAGTCACTGTACTCGATCCTTGTGACTGTCCTCATGTTGATCCGACTGGCTACCCTTGTTGCTAGACCAAAGGAGCTTCCGCTGACTGATTCTGATCACCTACAGACATCTCACGAGATTTCCTGAAAGCTCAATCCTCCATGAACTTCACGTCTCGACTTACTACAATCTTTCTACTACTAAGAATGTAGATCTTGTATGCCTTTGAGGTCTCGCTATACCTAACGAAAAACCCCTTCTCTGCAATCTGATCCAATTTGGTACACTTTTCATCTGCCATCGTTGCTTAGCACATGGAAATAAGAAACGTTGCCAAAGATCCTTAAGTGACTAACTTCTGGCTTCATTCCTATGAAGAATCCTAGCATTTTCTTCCCCAATGCTCTATGAGGAGTCCTGTTCTGAATATACACTATCGTGTTACATGCCTCTGCCCATAAAAATCTGGGAAAATCCTGGTCATACAACATAGATTTTGCAGCCCCAACAATGGTACGGTTTTACCACTCCACTACCCCATTTTGCTGTGTATTATATGGAGTTGTCCATTCTCTTCTGATGCCTTCCTTTGCGCAGAAATCTGTTAAGTCTTTATCAATATATTCTCCACTATTATTTGAGCAAAGCACCTTGATCTTCTTCCCTGTCGCATTCTCCACGAGAGCCTCAAACTCTCTGAAACGATCGAAGACCTCATCTTTGGTCTTTAAGAAGTAGATCCAGGTTTTCCCAGAATGGTCATCAAAAAAGGTGACGAAGTATTCGACACCACTGAGAGCTCTTATGGATATAGGGCCACAAATATTTGAATGTATAAGTCCTAACATGCCATTTTCTCTGTTGTCACTTCTTGGAAATGTTGCCTTAGCATACTTCCCAAGTACGCATCCCCTGCACACGACATCATGTTCCGTGCTAAGTTTTGGAACCCATGTTACTGTTTCTCTAAGCATTTTGAGTGATCCATGGTGTAGATGTCCCATTCTCCTAGGTTATAACTCATTCAGCTCTTGCCCACTGCTGTTGCCTATTAGTGCCATTGGAGAGTCGATCTTAAATCGTTATAATTTGTTGCTTCTAACTCCAATCTGCCTTACCTTCTTCCAGCATGGGTGTTTGACATACACTTTCTTCCCTACGAAGTGAATATCATACCCCTTATCCTGTAACTGGGATACTTAAATCAAGTTCATACCTAGTCCTGGCACATGCAATACATCTGTAGCGTCGATGCTTGCTCTTGACTCCCTCTGAAAATCTATGGTACCTCTCCCTACTGGAGTACAATTCGTTCTATTTCCCATAGTAATCTGGAATTCCATCTGCTCTCCCTTGTAGCTAGAGAAATATTCTCTAAACCCTGTCATATGAGTTGATGCTCCACTGTCTATATACCAGACACCCTGTGAAGCTGATCCTAATAAGCAAACAAATTCGTCCTCCAACATGAAATACAAATTTGAAGCCTCCTGAATGTCAATTCTTTCCATGGTTATGCTGAAGAATTTACAGTGTTATTCCTCTTTCACTCGATGTTGGCTTTTCTCTGGCAACTACTGCAAAAACCCTCTTCATCTAGCTAGATTTCTTCCCTACGAAAAGATCTGAGATGCTCCCTTTGCCTCTAGAATCACTCGACCTGGAAAATCAAATTTTTCTGCTCTGGAAATTCGAGTTTCCTTAAGTAATTCGGCCTCCTGGAAAGAGACTGCGCTGTCCTCCTGGGAATTTCGGCTTGCTGCTTTCACTGAACAATGAAATTCCTTCTTTTCGCTTCTGAGCTCTTCAACTGATCAATTTTGCTCTGATACCAAGCGAAATTTTTATGTTTTGCAGCAACTGGAAATTATTCTTCTAACTATAAATTTAATTATGCAGTTTATTTGCTACGGCAAACAACTAATAAAATCAAAACTGCAATTTTCACCATAAAAATACTACGGAAAATAAAATACTGAAAAATGACAAATTCTAGCACACACAAGAATTTTGATAGTTATTTCTGGACAATTGTCTCCGGAAAAACCCAATGTGGGAAAACCAGTGCAGCAAATGAGGGTTTTATTTTTATTCTTCAGCAGCAATTCTGAGTACAATAATTTCGATGCTTAATCGACAATCTAATCTAAGGAAAATACTGACAAAATTATTGTGAGAATTTTCTCTCACCCCATAGCTAATCTCTGCCTCTGAAATTACCTCCCTAACCTCTGCGTTGAACCTCCTGCATCACCCTCTGTGTAGTGCTTACGCAGGCCCTGTGGGGATTTTAGCCTTCCTCCTTTACCTCTTCCAAAACTAGAAAACTTCCTCCCGGAATGTTGCTACCCTCCTCTTCCACCTGCTACTCACCCTCTGCCTCTATCTTCTTTGTTGAATTATTGCCACTGAGAAAATCGAAGTACCTGGGCACTAAGTATCTACACTGGTGTATGTTCTCCATCACTGCATCAATCTCCTCTTATAATCTATTGTTTGAGCACCAACGTCCAAGATTAAAACTTAATCAACGGCTAGGATCATCTTTGGATCGATCCATGTGAGTTTCTAGATGATTTTCACCTTATCTCAATAATATTGATTAATTAACCATATTCCCTAAGTTAAGACTTAGGAAATATTTAAAAAACGGTTAATAATCTAATTGAGACACTTCTAGGCGGAATTTCCATAAATGATTTCTGGGTTTTGGAGATCTCATGTATTACAATCTAGATTCTATCCACCAAATTTCGTGGCTAGAACACATCTGATGCTACAAAAACTAACATAGAGCAGTGGACGAGGAAGGTTTTCAGGCATAATTCTTGAAGCATGCCATCTAGTCTCTTCAGTCCTATATTGTCGATCGATTTAGCCATGCAGTTTGTTTTGGCTTCCACCCTACTTGGGAAAGACACGTTATCCATGCAATCCACAAATCAAGGAGTAGTTGTGAGCTGAACAACTATAGGAATATCATAGTAGGCCACACCTTCTCTAAGCTTTATGTCATGGTCTTACATCAGTGGATTTCCAAGGAGCTAGAGAGCCGACATCTCATAGCTAGAGGATAGACAAGCTTCCACCTGGGTTACCAAACGATTGACCACATCTTCACACTTTGAGCCATTATTGAAGAGGCTCATCACCTCTCTTCGAAAGTCTATTGTTGCTTTGTCGACTTTCGGAAAGCATTTGATATTGTGCCTAAGGAGGCATTATTCTAGAGGCTTCAAGACATTGGTATATCTCAGACCCTTCTGGTAGCCATCATGAGACTATATGAGTCAGTGTTGGGTCACCTCAAGATGGCACATGGTCTTTCAGACTTTATCCAGATTCCATTGTAACATTGGGGTAAAACAGGGTTTCCCCCTCTCACCGACCCTCTTCCGGATTTACATTGATGAGTTGGAATCTTTCCTCCATGAGCACATCCAGGATGGGGATGGTTGTCTTCTACATTAGGTGGTGATCTCCCTACTCCTTTTTGGAGATGACTTGGTATTGTTGGCATCTACTCCTGAGGGTCTGCAGAGACAGATCAATGCCTTAGCCAACTTTTGTGACCTTCAACATTTGATGGTTAACCTACGTAAAACCAAGGTCATGATGATCTTCAATGCTTTGAAGAAAACTCTTACATACATGCATTTCTACTTACAGGAGGAAGAGATTGAGATAACTGTGAAAATTTCAACTATTTAAGCAACTAGAAATTATTCTTCTAATTGTAAATTAACTAACAATGTATTTTCCCACACAAACAATGAAAAATTCACAACTGTAATTTCCACCAAATTAAATTATGCAAAGGATAAACTGGAATCTGAGAAAATACAAGCACACACAAAAATTTGACACGGTAATTTTTGGACTAAAATCCCTGGAAAAACCCAACTTGGAAAAATCGATGCAGATACTTTTGTGCAGCCACTACGTCAGCCTCTCTGTCGCTATTTCTACCTCTCTGCAAGCTACTCTCCGGAACTAGATTCTCTTCCTCCAGACTCACTATCCCTACCTCTCTTTGTCTCTGCTTCCCTTCTTTGGCTTGAACTCTTCCGGCAACTGCTGCTATTCTCTGGAAAATCGAACTACCCAAGGAAATCAATCTCAAGTGTGTGTCCTCCATCTACCCATCGATCTCCTCCAACAATCAAGATTAAAACATAATCGATGGTTGAGATCATTTCTGGATTGATTTGTGTGAGCTTTTGGATAATTCACACATTTCTCAATTAATATTGATTAATTAACCCCTTTTCCTAAGTTTAGACTTAAGAAATATTTAAAAATAGGCTAATAATATAATTGAGACACTTCTAGGTGGAATTTCCAAAAACAATTTATGGGTTATGGAGATCTCTTGCGTTTTAGCCTCTCCATAAAGTTTCGAGACTAGAACACCTTTGATGCTAAAAAAACTAACAATAACCACATCATACATCTATTTGGGAGTACAGTTCACGGGACCTCGTTTTGGTATGCGGCAGTCTCTCCAGCCTTGGCTTAGCAAAGGGTATGATTCCCTGGGTCTTATCGAGAGAAGGTGCTTCTAGAATCAGTTTCGGGACATCTCGTCCAGGCTCTACCATGGATGCGATTATTAGACCGACAATCCTCTATGGCTCTAAGATATGGGAGCCGAGCTTCGTACATATGGACTGGGCCCAGATGGAGAGATTTCAAACCTTGCTTCTCAGGTGCATCATTTGATGCAAACATACAATCCCATAGCCCATTATTCAGGAAAAGTTTGGTTCCCACCCCTTCCGCCTCAATGTCATCTTTCGCTTGGTTTCTTTCCACCACAGAGTCAGAAATTTCAGAGGTTCAAGTATCAACAGAGATTGATACCCCTACTTTGCACTTTGTTCCTCAAAGACCCTTGCTTCGGTTAAGCCCTCAGGGCAGACATGAGGTTGGTTCTCAAGTGTTTCTTGACTCTTCTACACACTGACCATCTCCCTAGAGTGTCTTCTCCCCTTCATATTCTCCCTTGCTGCACTGAGCCTTCATATTCTTCATGCCACCTAGACAAGTACTGAATTAGTCCATCAGAGAGGATATCTACAGATTGTACATTTAGGTCACTTGGAATTCCCCCTCGACGGGATTGAGCTCGAAGATGTCCTATCTTGAGCATTTCATGGAGTTACAGGATGGAATCATCGTTTTCCCCCATACATGCACAAACATTGGATGCACACACTCAAGATCCCTTTGGGCAAGCTTTGGGTTAGTCTTCATCAACTCAGAATGGAGACTAGCCACCATATACCAAGATCTAATAAGATCTACCAAGTGTGTCACATTTAGGATACAAAGACAATGAAGCACCTCATTTTTAGGTGCCCCCTATACTACAAGATCAGAGGGCACTATCGCTTCCTCTATAGAGACTCAATAGGATCCCTCTCTACATTCTTTCAGTATCCTGACCAAAGATGCCTAGCCTCTTCATCAGGGAGATATTCAGACACAGATCTCAGATCTTGTAGACCTCGCCTCACTTGGGGACAATTCAAATGATCACATCATACTTCCAAGTTGATCTGGCTGATCGGAGAAACAAATGATGAGCTAAGTTCCATAGTATTTTAGATAATAGAATAGTTAGACCTCAGGTCTCCTCTCACCCCCCCCCCTCGCTTTGTGGGGCCAAAGGGTTATCCTTGAGACATTGCAAAGGCGTTGAACAACACATCAGTTCACTCACACCCAAAGTTTCAAAGGAATTACTTTTAGATGGTTCTAATGCAGTGTACCCCCCCACGGCCTCCTCCCCAGCCCTAGAAAAATGACCAGAGACATATCCAGAGCTTCTTTCCTTCAACCTCAAATGTTAGGAGTATCCCTCGCTCCTACATACCCCCCCAGGATCTAGAAAACTCTAATAGAGAGCTAGCGCCACTGTCGCCCCCCTCACCATCGACTATCAGACTCAGACACTCTTGACATCATCGACCTCTAGCCTTGGACTTATTCACTTAGTCTTCTACATCACTGAGGGCCTTTGATATGGTTATATACATATTTTTGAGGTTGTCCTATTGTTGTATCCTTCTTTACTTCAAAGTTCATTTTATCCTAGTTTTAGCTTTGGCATTTTTGAGGAGTTGCATTTGCACTCCCACAGCTTCAGGGCTAGGGAATCAAGCCATGATCCCATTGCAGACTTGGATGCTACTCATTCTTCAAATGAGGATAATGATTCTGATGATGATTGATCATTGATTACATTGACAATCAGCACTTCTAGGTTGTAGATGCAGTATTGTAGACTGTAGTATCATACTATCATGTTATTTTGGACTATAAGGGCCTTTTAGAGCCTTCTTCCTGATGTTTTTTACTTTTTTGGTTCAACAGTGTTTTGCACTAAGTGCTATTTTGGTTATATGCACTATTACTTGTTACATAAATGAGAACTTTTGCATATTTGTGTATAAATGGTTTGGATTCATATGGATGCACATGAATATATTTGTTTTTTCTTTAAAATATGAATATTTTATGTGTTTTTGGTAAACCGGTTTTTTTTCCGGTTCCGACCGGTTCCTGGTCCACAAGGTTTTCTGGTTCGATCACTAGTTCGGTTCTCATAACAATGTTATTTATATGGTTATTCATGAAGATCGAATAGCCCTAATGAGGCCCCCTTCATGCTTTGTAGGCTGACTAGGTCTTGCAGGGTCTTTATGACACTTTTATGACTCAAATAAATTCTCTTGACATAATACAAGATGCCCAATGGGGTTTTTCATATATGACAATGACTCAATTGACTTCTTGACTTTATGACAAACCCTAAAAACACTCAATGGGTGCTTGACCTACAAATAAAATTGACCTTGGGCCTGAAACCCATGCTACAAAAATAATAATAATATTTTTTCTTTCTTTGTACAATATACAAGAATCAAGAGTATATTTCATATTTATGAAGACTGAACCTAGTTACATCAACAAAAGGCCTTGCTGATAAAGGATGCCAAATCTCTAGATGCACAAGTAGTTTTGAGGAACAGTATATAAGTTCCATTGTATATACCTTTCCACCTTTAGTATTTTGTTGATATAAATATTTTTCTGTATATACATGACATTTTTCAAAAAAAAAAGTGTTTCAAGGAAAGTAAGAGTCATCGAATTTCTATCAACCTTTCAAAAAATGAATAAATGAAAAGAAAGTAATTTATTCAAAATAAATTATATTCTCATAGCTACAAAAAAAGGAAACCAACTTTGTTTGCCTCCACTTACTCGTGTTCTAGAATGGTCTGAGGCAGTTCAACTCCAGTAACATTAGGGAAATGTGTCCGGCGCAGTATTTCTAGTACATCAGAATTTCGTCTCAATTCATCCCCTTCCTTCTCACCAGATGTCAAGTGAGAACAAACAAAGCAAAAACTTGTCTGGTAAATGGACATGCTGACTGAAATAGATCCCTGCATCATGAAACCATGTACATTTCAAGTTGAAACTTGAAAATACCAGACTAAGCAATGAAGTCACTTAAACTCAATTTTGATGTTTTTAAGACAATTTCAAGTATATTGTTAACCTAATGCTTTTAACTAAAAGGACTGTCAGAAAGCTAAGGAACATAAAGATCAATGACTAATAATAAGGAGGTGATTCCAAGGAAGTTCAATCGCACATAGTCAAGTCTCACAGTAATCTAAAAAATGACAAAACGGAACTTTGCAAAGAGTTAATAAATTTATCATTGGAACACAAGTATTGGACACAGATAATTCTCAGAAACTTTCCTGCCTTTGCCAAAGGTCAACTCTGAACATATTCTCCACTCTTTCATTTTGACAGGGATCAAACTGGAAATAATTTCTGAAATGGGTACCTCCAGCTGAAGAAAACAAATAACACATTCAATTGTTTTTACTTCGAAATGCATTTATCATAAGTGGCATGAGTTTCTGGAAAGAGGGAATGGTGTGGCTAAAGTGTGCCACAAATTTTTCAGGGGATCACAGATACTTGACAGAAAAAAAACATAATTTAAAATTTTGAAAATTTCAAAATCCAAACAATATTCAAACTTACCAAAATTTCTTTATAGAAATTTTAAAAATTAAAGATGAACGATATTTTAAGAATCATTCCCATTCTTTATTCCATTAAAATTTATACTTCCTAGAAATGAACAAGTACATAATCCAATTAAAAAGAATTAAGAATTGGCAAGAGTGGGTTACATTGAATCATGTATGGTTTTCAAGTAAAGGGTTTAGACTTTTCTTTTCACATACACTTCCAATTTGTTGATAGTTCGAAAAGAAATAAGAATTTGAAATAACATGTATTTACAAAGAAATTAATAACATAGTTAAAAATATATATTAAGACCACATTTGTCAATTGGATGTAGCAAGGGTGGTTGGGAGAAATGTTGTTATCCTCCCCACCCAAGTTCCCGCAAGTGACATGTCGAGCTCATAATGAGTATGTCCTTGCAATGAATTCAAGCCTTGTTGTCTAAGAGTCCCTCGAGGACCAAAACATGTATTTTCTCAAATGGAATATATATATAGTTGGAAACATAATCCTTAGGGAATTATGTAATATATATATATATATATATATATATATATATAGTTGGAAACATAATCCTTAGGGAATTATGTAAATTGTAACATTCACTTGTGTGGAAGGTGAAAAGCCACAAGTGAATGTGAAGAGTCATGAGAAGTCCAATAGACCTCTTGGAATATGAAACCAAAGTTCACTAAAATTTTATATGCGTATCATTTCATAATATTATATCACACACTTTATCTAATTCTTTTGTCTATCTCCGTGTGTTATAACAATGGTATCAGAGCACAATTTAGGTGTTATGTTTTATGCCACCCTTTCATGTCTGCAATCCTGCTAGCCCCATCTCTCAACCTGCCTCTCCTCTAAGGAAATGCTAGAAACCATAACCATTCTGTCTACACCCACAACGACCCTCAAATATGTTTAAAATTGTAGCTGTGGTCGGTATTTCATTGTCAAAGTCAAAAGAAAAATATATTGTTTTCTAGCTGTCCAAGTCAGCCTCAACTTGACTGGTCAACCCCACCATTTGAAGGGGTTTGACCCAAGGTCAAAACCCACTTGTTGTGACTCCTATACATTGACATTCGTTGGACCTCATTTGGGCATCATCACAACACATGATTCGATCTGTTCTAGCAAGGAGATTTGCTCACACGTGCAAAGGATTTTTCTCACTGCATTGACCAGCAACTCTGACATCTGTTGACTAGCATTGACTTGAATCTATTCTAATTTCTCTGTTGTTTGACCGAGTTGCTGACTGTGGATTGGAGGCCATATTTTCCAAGCATCTTTGATTATTCATTGACCGAGTTTCTGCTTTTGTTCTATGCATTGACTGAGGTTTGACCGAATGTCAAACCCTATGATTTGACTGAACTTCTCTGTGAAATTGCAGGACTGAATTTTGGCCCTTTGACCAGAAACTACATGCCAAAAATTGGCCCTTTGACCAGACTTTGACCAGTGAGCAGATTGTTGAATTTTCTCTCTTTGTTGAATAATTTGACTTGGTATTTAATGTGATCAATGGACAGTTGACTGGAACATTCTGATGTACAATTTGGATGAATTGAACTCTCTCATAGGTAAAGATTACTCAGTTTTCCCCCTTGTGGGGTTTTGTCCCAAGAAAACTTTGGTGTCTCTTGTCTCATTATTTCATTGTGATCTCTACTGCTCTACTGAATTTTTATGGTTGAAATTTTCCAAGTTTAACTGCTTGATGATTTGAATTCTCTAAGAAAAAGAATTGTGTCATTGGAAGTATCGATTAGTTTGAAAATTGTTCTAGCCTATCAGTTTACTAGAAAATCCACATGGTATCAAAGCTTTAGTGAAGGAAAGGAGCATTGAGATCACCTTGAAGAGACCCTATCCTAGCAGAGTTCGGGGCTAAACCTTTCCGGCTGGAGGCAATCTTCAGGATAGTCTCTTATCTTCATCGGATCCGTAGTTTGGCAGACACGAAAGAGGGGAGAGACAGATACCCATACCTAGCTTATTGCTCCTCGGAGAACATCACCCATACCCAAACTGGCCGCACCAAATGTTGGTTCACAGGAATGACAAAACTCCTTGGTCTTATTGGTATCCAGCCAGACCATCTCCCCCCCTTCCAGTATTCACTAAATGCCTCGGGGCACCTTCTCCCCAACCAGCAGGACCTTAACAAAATAATCAGGGAGGACATCTACAAGCAGTATATTCAGACAACATGGATCAATCCTTCAGTCGGCCTGCGCCCAAAAATGTCCTTCTATGCTGAACACGTTTTGGAGATCAGAGATGGGCTCATCACTCGACCCCCGTATACCCTCCAGCATTGGACGCATGCCATTAGGATCCCTCTAGGGCAACTCAGAGTTGGGTCACACAGACTTCGAGTGGAAAGAAACCACCATATTGACAGAACGGAGAGGATCTGTCAGCTTTGCCACTTACAGGAGGTGGAAACCGAGTCACACTTCATCTTCAGATGCCCGGTCTACTATGAGATCCGCGGGCGGTTTTACTGCTTATTCAGAGGCCCCCAGAACCTGGCCAGCTTACTCAGATATCCAGACCAGCGATGCCTGGCTCTCTACTTCCATGAGGCTTTCAGATACCGCTCGACTTTACTCCAGCCCCCATCTACGTCGACCACCACTCAAAGGATCACCGACTTCTTCAGAGCACTCCCAGCACCACAGGGCACCAAGAGAGCCTCCGATCGTTCCACAGACCATGACTCCAGATCAGTGTCGCTCCGAGACTCTCTTCCCACCAAACCACCTCTTTGGCGCTCCAGAACCAGGTACCCCCATCCACCCAGTGAGCGCCCCAAATCCTCCAGACAGCAGCAGTTCCAAATCCAGATCCAGCCCCTCCTCAAGGCAGCAGACATTGACATATTTTCTTCAGCCCTCTTCTATCGGCCTCAGATGATAGGAGGAAGGGGGTTTTGGCTCCCATCCAGGAGGCTCATCCCTCTCCTCTAGTTCTTCCTCAGCACAACTCATTATCATGATTTATCAGGCACTCCGTTGCCCAGGCTCTACTTTTGTATTCATTTTAACTTTGTATTTCCTGCTTTTATGAACAAAGGGGACTGTTTGGTCCACCAACTAGTGTGATGACATCATTGTAAAGAAACAGTCCCATTGACCTTTTTGTGGTCATTCGATGGACATTAATAAAATTATCTTATCTTATCTTGATTGATCATCTTCATTATGAATTCCTTCATGAAGTCAGAAAGCAAGCTTGAAGGAGCTTCAAACTTCAGAGCATGGAAGACTAGAATTGCCCTTGTTCTTGCAAGGCACAAGGTCATGGGTATTGTGAAAGGAAAAGTTACTGAACTAGAAAATGATGGTGCAGTTAAAGACAAGTTCCAAGAAGATGGCATCATTGTCGTGAGCATCATTGTGGAATCTATTAGAGATCATCTAATTCCTTATATTGCTAATCTTAAATCTTCCAAGGAAATGTATGATGCTCTCATTGGATTATATACTATCAATTGTTGGAAAATGTAACTAGTGTCAGTCTTCATAATGAAAGAGAAATTTATTATTGAATATATTTTGATCTAGCATGTTCTTCATGCTCATTAGAGTCAAAAAGAGTCAAGAAAAAAAATTGTAAAAGAGGCATGTCAAAGTTGAAAATTGTAAAGAAAGAAAAAATATTTTTTATTTTTTAAAATTGTTGGTCATACCTCCAAGTCAGCCCTCCCTCTGTAAAGTTGGCCTGTGTGGCTATTGGCACCCTCTTGGACGTATATATAAAGACACTCGACCTCTTTTGGAGACACAACAAGCAAGAAAAGTAGCTCGTGTTCTGCAATCAATCAAGAGAAGAAAATCCAAAGTTGCAAGAAGTTTACAAGCCAAAAGAAACCGAAGTTTGTGACTGAACTGATGTCTACAACAAGAGTCAAAGTTCTGTCGTAAAGGGCCAAAAGTTTGCAGCAATATCTAAAGTATCAAGTGCGAGTTCTGTAATTGAAAAGGAGGATAATCAAGCCATAATTCAAAGGATGCTAAGGAGAGTAAAAGAATAAAATACCGAACCCTAATATTGAAGAAGTCTGCAATCTGTAATAAGGGCCGAAAATTTGAAGCAGTCTACAATTTTTGACAGGATTGAAACTCTTTTAAGAATTGAAACAGTGATCAGATTCTTGCAGAAGCTTCTCTTTGACTTTGATTTTTGGAGGAGGTTTGACTTGGAGGAATTCATTGGTTTTGGGTCGGATATCTCATTTTGAATTGATTCAATAAGAAGAGGATTGTTGGGATTTCCCTTTGTGAGGGGTTTTTCCCTGGCTTGAAAGCCTAAATTTCTGTGTCTCTTAATTCTTTGTGACCTTGGAAGAATGGTTTGTGTAATTGCTTGATTAAGAAGAAACTATAAATAATTAAAGAAAGAAGATTAACTCTCATAATTAATTACCAAGTAAGAAAATCTAATTGCCATTGATTTTCTAACATGGTATCAGAGCTAAGGTGAAGAGGAGACACCTTTACTAGACAAAAGAAAGAAGATCATTTTTGCAACCATATCTGAAGATATCTTTTGGTAACAGTTCACTTCCAAGTCATTAGGTCCAATCCAATGGCATATATGTGCAAGGAAAGAAATAAGTTAGAAGGAGCATCCAATTTCAAGGCATGGAAAAAGAGAATTGACTTAGCCCTTAGAGAAAATGATGTCATGAAGTTCGTTCTAGGAAAGATTCTGATTCCAAATGAGAATAATGCCCAAGAAGTTGAAAAATATGAAAAAGGGGAAGTTAAGGCTCAAAGGATTCTCTTTGAGTCTATCAAGGACCACCTCATTACTTTTGTATCACAACTATCTACATCTAAAGAAGTCTATGATACCTTGGTGAAGTTATACTCTGTCAATACAACAGGTCACAGGATAGCCTTGAGGACTCAACTATATCAATCAAAAATGACAAAAGAAGACACTATAGCTTCCTTTTTCGTGAAGCTATAAAAAAGCAAAGATCAACTTCTTGAAGCTGGTGAGAAAATATCTTATTCAGAATTAATTACAGTGGCAATCAATGCCTTACCTAAATAGTGGGATGGATTTGCAAGCAACATCTGTGCAAGAAAAGAAGCTCCATCATTTGAAGAATTATGGTCTCAATGTTCAATAGAAGAATCCAGAATAAAGGCTAGAAGTAACTTTCAACCTGACAATGAAACTTCTCAAGCCTTTGCAACTAAGTCAAAGAAGAATTTTGATAAAAAGAAGAAAATAAAAAATAGAGACATGTTCAAAGTCGAGTGCTTTGGTTGTCATGAATATGGACACAACAAAACAAATTGTCCTAAAAACCCTAAGAACAATAAAAGGAAGGAAAGGTCTGAAGCATTAACATTTGAGAATGAAGAACCTTCAAAGAAACAGAAGGAAGATGTCAAGGACCTCTAGTATTAAGGATGATGACTGGTGTATCATGCACCAGGTTTGTAACATACAGTTTAGAGAATAGTCTAGCATGTGTAAATAAAGCTTGAACACATCTTTAGAAGGTTAGTTTTCTCTCTCATCAGAATTAGTGGGAAGAGGAAGGAGTAGACAATTTAGTTTACATAAACCTCTAGTGCATCTCATAATAGTAAAAGCACAAGAAGACTGCATCCCATCAAGGAGTCGAGTTTGCAAGAAGGAAAGCATGAGTTGATACTCTAGCCTTGTGATATGATCTGGTTGAGTTATGAAGGATTGCTCATAGGAATTGCTAGGCGAAGTTCAGTGGTTACTTTTGTATTTAGGTCAAAAATGTTTCAGCTGGTGAAGAGAGGACCGAAACTCTAGTTAAGGTTGAGTGATGTGGCTGAGTATGGGCCAAGGTTCCTTAAGCAACAACGAGTTGATTTTTGTGGCCAAGAAGGATGTAATCACAGTAAACAAGGTTTTGTTTTGTTGTCATATCCGGGTATCCCCAACAAATAAATTTTGCTCAAGTGGAATTCCAATTTTTGCAATTTTGATAATTACAAAATGTTTTGACTTAGGAGGAAGGAGGAGAGGCATAAATTAATTTTGTGGAGGAGAAAGGGTGGCTAACTTAGGAGAAATAAAAATTAGATAGATGGTGGGTTGTGGGGGCCACCCCAAGAGGAATCTGAACCCCTTAGAGAAGTACACACCACATGAAGGAGGCAAGGGAAGAACTTGATTTGGTGGGCCCACAAGGAATAGAAGGGGCAACAACCATATATATGAGGAGGAAGCCCATTTTTGGGGTCTTTTGATTGTGCATATTTGACACAGAGCTTGCTTGAGCTATTGAGCCAAGTCAACTGGTGTTGCTCAGCACAAGGAATTCCAAGGAGAAAAACCTAAAACTCTTTCGGTGAACCCCGAATGTCACCCTACGGGAGAGATTATAGCTTTTCAGAGGGACGAATTTCTGGCTATTGTGAGCCATTTCAACATTACCTTCATCCAGTGCAAGTTTTTCAAGAGGACGCAATAGCATATTTCGCGGTGTTGGGTTGAGGGTCTTCCCGAGGGAGTTTCACTAAGATAAATTGCAGAAATTTTCCTTGAGGAAGGTCGAACTATTTTGGAGAATTTTAGGACTGGATATTCTTGCTTCTGCGAGAGTTGAATTCATCATTTTCAGGGCCTGCGCAAGGGTCTTTTGGGCAGAATTCGTGGGGCAGATTTGGAGCAGGAGTTGGGTCGGATTAGAGCAGGGATTTCATTCTTAATTTCGGAGAGGATTTGTAGGGGTTTTTCCAGCTATTGGAGGGAGCAACCAAGGCTAAACTAGCAGCAGTTCTTTGGGTGGGATGCAGAACCCGTCAGAGGGGTATTTGCTCAAATTTCGGGCAATTCCGGGACGTCGGAATTAGCCCAAAACATTTATGGGTTTGGTTGGTCTAGGGTTGGAGAGCCTAAGTCTAGTTTTGCAGAATTTTTGGATTAGATATGAGGTTCCAAATCACAGTTTTCCTCAAGCAACAGCAGCAGAAAATTTATGAGCAAAGCGTACATACTACAGCCAATGAGCCCATTTCAGCATAGAGTTTCCTTCATATTCACCTGGGTTTTGCATGCTTGTTATAGCAAGCCCAGGTGCACTCATTCCACTATATTTTGTACCCAGTTTTCTATTGGAATATAATAAAATGGCTCAACTCTGTTATTTTTGCTCAATGGTGTCCTGATTTTTAATTGCATGGTGTAATTTTCAGATTTGCATGCCTTATTATTTGTTGTAGCTAGCTCATGTTTTAAATTTTCACTGTAATTCTCTAAATAGAATATTACATTTGTGTCTGAGATAAGAGCAGGTGTCCAAATTGTTGAGGATTGTGTATAGGCCATAAATCTTTGACTGCCAGGTGCCCAGATTTCGTGGAAGCTTTGGGAAGCTATACCAATTTTCCAGAGAGGTAAGTTTATGTTCTTGTGTTTGGTATAATTATTAAATTTGGAGGTTTGTCCTAAAGAATTTTGGACAACAAGTTTTGTTTCCCTTGACACTATGTTTTGTATGAAGAAATCATTGTTGAATGAGTTGCTAAGTATGTCCTAGATAAATTAATTCTTATGTGATAAGCCACAGTTAAATGGGTTGTCGTAAGATGTTCTAGTACAGTGAATAAGGAACAACCTTATCATTGTTGAAAGGACAGTCTATTGTGCCCTAAGTTTTGTGTAACTAAGAAGACAAATTTACAAAGTTATGGATTATTGAGGATGCTCTAAGGTCAGTGAATTCAGGAAAATATAAGGGCAGCTGATATGTACAATGGTTGATGTGACTAATCATTGTTAAGAGGGTTGTAATATGAATACCTTATGTGCAGTAACACTGATGTGACAAGCCACTGCAAGAAGGCAGATTGTCTAGCTTGTGAATGAAGACAAACGGACCAACCTTGTCTTTGCTAGAGAGCTACTTGGTGAAGTCCCTAAGACTTGGTTATCTTGAGGAATAAGAGAAGCAGCTAGAGGGCAGAATTGTTGAATATTGGAGACTAATTGGTAAGGAAGAAGTACAGGAAGTAGTGAAGGACATAGTTCTGGATGAAGTTGATAAAGACCTCAAGTACAGGATAATGATCTGTTAGGAGGCAAAGTTGGAGTCCTTGGAATTGCAAGGTGAGCAGTCTCGAGTGATAAGAGGGTTGGAAGAGGAAAGCTGCAATTACAAGTTGTTGATGTAAGAGAAGTACAAGTACTTCCGACCCAAGTTGAGGCTTGTTGATGAACTCTCCCTGGTTGAGAGAGAGTGAGCATAGATTTCTCCTCTCAGGTTGAGAGGGAGTAAGGTTGGACACTTGTTCTCCATGTGTCATGTACCAGGCCAGGAATGACACCCACAAGTCTAGTGCCTGCATCACGGATAGGGAGAATGATGATTTGAATTAGCTTGGTTCTCCTTGTGTCAAGTACTGTGATGGATTAGGACTAATATCCTAATTCAAGTACATGGACATGGAAAAGGAGAAAGACAGATTGGATAAGCATCTTGGATAGACATTCTTGAGTCATGTAATGTGATGGATTAGGATGGAGATCCTAAGTCACATGGACTTAGATAAAATGGTCTGATGGACGGACATTTCCTTGAGGGAAATGGTCTGGTGGTAGATATACTCCAGGTATCCTAGGTGGAGTATGTACCTTCGTGAGGTGGTGTGGTGTCCTATGGAATGCCTCCTAGCATTGTGCTCTGATCTTGAGAGAGATAGAGTGTACCTGTCACGTCCTTGGTAATGTAGCAATGCTGACTATGATGATATTTTGATGCTTATCAATCTGAATCTCTTATGTGAATTTTTCAACTTGAGATAAACCTATTGAGTCATTATGAATACCTCTTGTTGTCGCACAAAATTTCTAGGCACCATGACAACGACTTAGATCGGGGGCTGTCACCCTGATCTCCAATATCTCTGTTTAAGTTGTCTCCCTGTAGCAGACTAAGGGGGGTAGACCCTATGGAAATGGAATGAAGGAGAACTAGTTGGGAACCAACCAGTTCGGGAAACACAGTTAAGAGACCAAATACTTATATAAGATCTAGCAAGATTAAAGGATTCGATTAGATTTGAATGATTGATACCAGTGTCTTATGGAGTCAACTATCTTGCTAAGAATTTAGAACCAAGTACTTGATGAGAAACTGCTGCTTGGATGAATAACTATCCTAAATGCAATGCTTACTTAGAATACAGAATGCAAGGAGAATGATTAGAAGACGAAGCAATATGAAGCAAGCTTTGAAGATGAGAGGTGATGTTAAGAGCTCAAAGCACTTAGATTACAAATAATCCGATTCAACCACTAAGTATTTAAGCGAGAGTGCCAATTATGAAGATGCCAAAAAGTACTCAATTAAAATATATACAATTTGTCACAGATCCACAATAGAGTATTCAATAAAGATATCGATCACACTTACTTGAAAAGTTTCCCAAACTTAAGTATTCAATAAAGCTTCAATAATTCAAGTAAATGAAACAAAAGTTACTTAAACAATAGATGATTTTAATCGATAGCAAACATTTAAAAATCTCATGCCATTGATCATCAAAGTCAACTGAAGCATATGAAAGTATTTTAGCACTTAAATCTCAATAATTAATCATCAAGAAATTTCGATGTTAATAAACAGTTCATCAAATAATTTTATGGATTAAACAATCTTCTAAAATAATGCAAATCCAACAAAATTTGTATTTTTCTCCTATAGTTAAACATAGGATTAAAAAAATTAAATCAAGTTAACTATAAGAATTAAAAATTTCTCCACAATAATTTTTCTTAAGCCCAAAATTTTATCATTTAAATGACCCTTGAATTTTTATATACAAAAAAATAAAAAATAAAAGAATTATTAATGTTAAACAATTAATGAATTTTTTTTATTTTGTTTTATGTTAGAATAAACAAAATTAATAATTAAAGTTAATTTTTTTTTTAAATATTAGAAGTTAAAAGTTAGAAAGTTAAATAAAAAAATTTTAAATGTCAAAAGTGAGAAATAAAAAAAAAATTATTTTATTTTTACAAAGGCCAAACTAAAAAAAAGGTCAAATCTCATTCAAAAAAAAAGAAAAATCAAACGTAAATGTTATGTCAATTTTTTATGTTTTATTTGTTATGATGTGCGTTGAGTTAGGTTTAGGTATGAAGGAAACTCGAAGAGAAGAGGTAGCCGACAGGGAGATGGATGCAGAGGGGATGCAGCCAGCAAGGAAAGAGGGAGGATTGTGTGAGGAGGTCAGAGCTCACGCAGAAGGGAGCACGAGCAATGACGGAGCAGTGCAGGGTAAGGCTCCGAGCAGGCAACGGAAAGGCAGCAACGTGGAGACTCGAGCAGCGTGGAGACTGAAGGATGCAGCCAGGAAGGGCAGAGAAGGGTAAACGCAGAGGACAATGAGAGCGTGAGGGAGGGCTACGTGAGGAAGGAGAAGAAATGCGCAGAAAAAGAGGGGGACGTAGAGAAGAGTAGGCAGCAGAAAAGGAAAAACACAGCAGAGAAAGAAGGATTAATAAAGGGAAAAAAATCAAGCAGCAACAATGCTAAGAAAAACGTAGCAATTTGAGAGAGATTTCGAGCAACAGAACTTGAAGAGGCTGGGAAAAAGCACAGGCACGCTGGTGCATACCTTTAAAAATAAATTTCGAATTTTCTTTGCCCAGAAACTCAAATTTGAAAAATTTTAACTTGAATATCCCTGCAAAAAATTTATGATCTTGAGATCAGATCTTACCCTCCAGGGCCTAGATCTGTCTCAGATTTATAAAAAAAATAATAAAAAAATAAAAATAAAAATCTCTGAAAACCCTCAAATATCACCTGCACAAACCAAAAACAAGAAAACTCAGATACCCAACACGTACAAAAATCGAAAATGAAACCTCGATCCCAAATTAGAAATCAGAAATACTAAAAAAAATTATAAATATCTACACCATTAAAATTACAGAACTATGCACAAAAGTTGCAGATCTGTCAGATCTGAGGAGTGTAATTCTGACTTCGCTCCCACATCTGAAAATCTAAGGCTCTTACTAGCCAGATCTAACTTTAAATTCGGTAAATAAACGTTAAGATAAATTCTTATTTAGGCACAAGCTCTAAAAAAACCCTGCAAGAAGGGAACTTAAGAAAAGCTTGGGGAATTAGATCCGGAGGGCTCTTCAGATCTTATTTCATTAGGAGTCAGTTGGTCCAACCAAAGACTTCCCCAAACACCAAATTCTAAATCCAAGAGATTTCTGCACACTTAAAATTAAATTGTTAAATCAATCGAGAAATAAGATAAAAATAAAAATTTCAAGAATTAAAAGTACCTGCTAATTAAATCCAATTAAAATTCTTACCCTAAATCCAGTAACCTAAGCAAGATACTTGTGCAATAGATTGCTCTATAAAAGCTATTAATCAACAATTCATTAAAATAATTATCGGTCGAATATAAAGAACAAGTTTACCATAAAATGTTGAATAGGAACACGACCATCAAATAAAAACCCAAAGACTTCGTTTGTATTATTCCAGAAAAGTAGTACAGGATAGCTTCAAGAGATAGTACACGATCAAAAGATCATATGAGAAAATCGACTGATATCAACCTCTAATTTATAGATAAATTCTCCAATGGCTAGTTCGCTTGATCCCTGTCAAAGTAATCTCGACCGTCAAAACGGATTTGATAATCTTTTAATTTTGTTCATCAAAATTATTATTTTTTGAGGAATTTCGAATTTTTCATTTAGTTCATTTTTAATTAACTCAAAAATAATAATTTTGAGTTAATTACCTCAAAAATTTGACTTTGACTTAACTACCAAGGCCCAAGGGTCCAAAATTTCTCAAAATTTTCAATATTCCCTTCGCCCGAGACCTTTAAAAATTTATTTTTCAAGGACCCACAAATTTTGCCTTTGAAAAATTTAAATTAATTAAATTTCTGGCGTAGGATTTTTAATTTAATTTGGAAAGAAAATTTAATTAATTGACTTATGAGGGGATTAATTATTTTTCCAACCTTCTTTACGTAAGATTAATACATTAAACCCAAGAGGGGGAACACCCATTTGTAAAATACCTTCAATAATCTACCCAATTCTGCGACTCAAAAATATGACTTAGTAGACCCTGCAATCTGTAATAAAATGATCTAGCCAATTAGCTAGGATCATTCCCAAATTACCTTTACAAAGACTCGATAAAAAACACTAGACTCACTTAATATCTTGAAGACAAAATCCACCCTAGATTTGGGGTGAGGTTGGAGGGGAAAAACTCTGTTGATCATTTGTGTTTAGAGACAGATGAATCAATGAGACAAAAAACCTCCTAGGATAGAAATCGTCACCAAAATACTAGGCTTACCTAGGTTGTTACATACATGATGGTCTTACTAAAATCATTTACATTATAAACATGCAGAATGGGTTTACATCATTTACAAATTGTCGACTGAATGATGAAATTTGAATGGCACGAACACTCGAACATGATGGATCCCTTTTGCGAAAAAAGGGGTGTACTACTATGGGGTCGTTGACACAGAGTGGTCAACACCTCCCTAATTAAGAGGGAGTGTTAGAAAATGAAAGAAAAAACAAATTTATTATTGAATTTATTTTGATCTAGCATGTTCTTCATGCTCAGAGTCAAAAAGAGTCAAGAAAAAAAATTGTAAAAGAGTCATGTCAAAGTTGTGAATTGTAAAGAAAGAAAAAGGTTTATTTTTTTTGTAAAATTGTTGGTCATAACTCCAAGTTTGGCCCTTCCTCCGTAAATTCATCATGTGTGGCTATTGACACCCTCCTGGACATATATATAAAGATACTTGACCTCTTTTGGAGACATAACAAGCAAGAAAAGTAGTTTGTGTTTTGCAATCAAGAAAAGAAAAGAAAATCCGAAGTTGCAAGAAGTTTACAAGCCAAAAGAAACCAAAGTTTATGACTGAACTGAATTCTACAACAAGAGTTGAAGTTTTGTGGTAAAGGGTCGAAAGTTTGCAATAGTATCTGAAGTATCAAGTGTGAGTTTCGTAATTGAAAAGGAGGATAATCAAGCCATAATTCAAAGGATGTGAAGGAGAGTCAAAGAATAAAAGACCGAACCCTAATACTGAAGAAGTCTGCAATCTGTAATAAGGGCCAAAAATCTGAAGCAGACTACAATTTTTGACCAGATAGAAACTCTTCTACGAATTGAAACAGTGATCAGATTCTTGCAAAAGCTTGTCTTTGACTTTGATTTTTGGAGGAGGGTTGACTTGGAGGAAGTCTTTGGTTTTGGGTCAGAGATCTCATTTTGAATTGATTCAATAAGAAGAGGATTGTTGGGTTTTCCCCTTTCGACGGGTTTTGCCCTGGCTTGAAAGATTAAATATCTGTCTCTTACTTCTATGTGATCTTGGAAGAATAGTTTGTGTAATTGCTTGATGAAGAAGAAACTATAAATAACTAAAGAAAGAAGATTAACTCTCACAAGTAATTACCAAGTAAGAAAATCTAATTGCCATTGATTTTCTAACATCAACAACATTGGACAATGTATGAGCTTAAGCAATCAACTTCGTGATGTTAAGATGACAAAGAATGATATAGTGGCATCATACTTCGTAAGGATCTTGAGATCAACTCAAGACTATTGATGAAAATATCCCTGATAAGGAACTTGTAGCTACAACAATCAATGGTCTTCCTGACTCCTGGGATTCTTTTGCATCAAGTATTAGTGGCAGAGAAAATGCAGCTACCTTTGAAAACTATGGGTTGCTTGCACTCAAGAAGAATCTAGGCTCATGTCAAAAGGCAAGATTCAAATCCCCAAGATGAAGATTCTCAGGTATTTGCATCCCACTCAAAGAATAACAAAGAAAGAAGGAATTTTGGCAAATTTCAAAGAAACGCAGGAAGAGGATCTGCTCCAGGAAAAAGACCTCCTCCTCCCTCTCAAGAAAGAAGGGGCATGTCATTTGTTCAATTTCTTCATTGCCATGCGTATGGTCACTATGAAAATAAATGTCCTGGTAGAAATAATGACCGAAAAAGGAAATGGAAGCAACAAGCCTCTATAGCTAATCCTAACGAACCTTCTCACAAGAACTCAAGGAATGAAGATGTTGATGATAATGATTCCTTTTCATCTAATCTAATTTGTCCAAGAAGGAAGTTTAGCTTCCAATCAAGTTTTTTCTTCTACTCAAGACATTAATTTTCAGAGTCCCACAAAGCTAGAAATCTGTAAAAGTTATGCATCATCACTCAATTTCCTAACTATAATTTCATAGTTCCTTTGGCTCATTCTTGTAGACTATTTATGAGGACCAAGTATAAGTTCGGTTATAGATCTGTAATGAGACCTAAAATTATTGTGTTGGATACTTTGATGAGTAAAAGTCATGGGATTGTAAGGAAACCCTTGAGGACAATCTGAATGTTAAAGGAATCTTTTTGATATTAGTAATATATGGCATAAATGACATTGGTTCGTAGCAATATAACCACATGAGAAAATATGTGACCTTACTCATGTATCAAAAGATTGAAATCAAATGATGTTGTAGTATGTTTCATAAACCATGAATGCTCAATTTTGAAACATGGAAGAAAGGCATCACTGTCATTAAATTATACTTTTAAAGAAAGTCTGCCTATAGTGGACAAGAGGATGAGTCCCTCTTCAAAGTTGAAGATCAAAGCTCTTGCAGATGTAATACTACCCTATCATAGCAGGCCTATGATGTTGGATTAACCTATTATTGCTAAATATCTATGTTTTATATAAGATATTGATGTCATTTAAGTACTTAGGTACAGAGATCTACCGTGATGAAATATATTGCCTCAATGATTTGAAGAAGACGAGCTACCTAATTTTATAAGATCAAGGATAATTGATTGACTAATGACAATAATGGATTTCATCTCATAAATATTCTAGGTTTTTAAACAATTGAAAGGGTTTTAAGACCCTTGAAAGCAACAAAGCTTGGATAAGGAAAACCATAGGGTTTATGGACAAAATATTAGGTCTGATTGTTTCCACTAAAAGAAGAAACCTTGGCTCCTGCAATGTTAATTTTCATGTTAACATATTCTTTGCAAAGACGGTTACTTTAGAGATCTATATTAGCCTAGATTTCCATTAGCAATCACAAAAGACATTATTATCATAACAATAACTAAAGAAAGAACATAGACAAAGGATGCAGAAGACAAGCCAAGACAAGACTCAAGAGTACACATTGATATGGCACAAGCCAAAGAAAAACCCCAAGAAGGGGAAAACCCTTGATTAATTCTTCTTATTATTAAGATCAAACGTTTAGCAGAGAATGAGAGAGAGAGAGTATACATAAAGTCAAATTGACTTGTCAATATGTTGAGCAATACCATAATCCAGTCAAGCCTGCACTTCTGAATGAAACAGTTACTAACCATAGTGTACGAGCAGCTCAATCCTGAACATATATGCAGCTTTCTTAACTTATGAAGAGGATGGAAAAATCACAGTCCATATATGACCTCTATGATCTATCCAATCTTATCAAAACTTCGGACTAGAAACAAAACATCCTGAAAGGGTTGCTTCTTCTGCTTATAGTTCACGACCAGTTTAGGGCTTGTGCATGTTGCAACAACCCTTAAACAATCACTCTAACAGCCTCCTCTTTGTTACGGACGAGACAAGGTAAACTGGTGCCTCCATATGTTGTTGTTCTGGGCATGTGGCAGTCCCTCAAGCCTCCATGCAACCCTGTTTAGAGTTATCACAATCCACTATGGCACCCTAACAACCCTCCAAAATAGCCTCTCCTTGCCTTTGTTCAGCCCTCAACAGACCCCCAAACAGCCCCTTATTACCTCGGCCCTCTAGCAAGGTATCTCGGCCTCCAATCCAGCCTTCGGTCCTCAGAAATTGGCTTCAAAACAGCCCTATTTCACCCACGTTGAACTGCCTCTCCTTGTTGCAGGCCAAACAGAAGATCCTCTCCCTCCAACGAGCTTTCTTACTTGTGCGAGTTGCACAAATGGATATCTGTAACCTGCTGCCAAACAGAGACCCTTTTGGAGTGCGAGTTTCTCTAAGGATGTCTCCCAATGAGGGTGAAGGCACCTCTATTTATACAAATCGGAAGAGTACCAAGAGACGTTTCTATTGAACCTATTGAGCCGACATGAAGATAAGGCTGACCTTGATAATGTTCGTGAGAAAGAATAAATTCAAAAACTCACTTTTAATTATCCAAATTTGACGATCTTTAGATCAATTTTGGTCCTCTCGAAAAGAGGAATTTAATGTTGCAATTAAATTTCCCAAAGGAGTTGTCCAATGTAGAATTTGGTCCTAGTTTCCAATTTTGACACTCCCTCTCAATTAGGTGTTGAAATTTGGTTACCGGAAGACAGGTGGTTCCCTAAGGCTTTGATCTTTGGCCTAGGGAAAAGTGTCCAAAAGAATTTAATTTTTCTCCTAAAGTGACTTTATCAAGTTATGAAGTCAATTCTAATTTAAAAGTGACTTTAAGTGATAAAGTTACTAAAGTCTAATTTTAAAGTGACTTTAATAAAGTCAATGTGAAATTAGAAAGGAAAAGTGACTTTGGAAATAAATGACTAAGTGGGTCTTTATTAAAGTGGGGTGAATTAAAAAATAGAAAGTGAGATTTAAATGAGCATTTAATCTCAGCCCTAGATCTAAAGCTTTTTCAGCCATTGGATTTAGGGATTCCCCAAAAGTCACTTAGGGTTAGGTTAAAGGAGGAAAATGAGGGAAAAGGTCATTTTTTTTCTTTCATGAGCAGATTGAGAGAGGAGGAGGAAGAGAGCTGGAGTCATTTTTTTAGGGTTTGAGCTTGAGAAGGTGAAGGAGAGACAGATTCAGCAAGTCCGTACAGCAGCAAGGAGCGGCACGCTTTTCGAGGCAGCAAGAGGCTACACGAATTTCGAGACAGCAAGGCCGTACAGCAGCACAGATTTCGAAGCAGCAGTCTGTATAACAGTTTTGTGGCACAGTTTTCGAGGAGAAGGACAACATGGTTTTCTAGTAAAGGTACAATAGCTAAAGGTACAGATTCCTATGTGGCTGGGCACAGTTTTCGAGGCAACCAGCACAGATTTCGAGGCAGCTCTATTGTAAATTTCCATACAGTCTGTACGGCCGTACAACTAAGTTCTGGGCACGATTTCCAAGACTGTCATTTGCTGTAATAAATTTCTGTTTTGAGTTTTTTGTTGTTCTGGCATGTTTTCCAAGGCGGAGCAAGCATGGAAAACAAGATAAGTCTGTAATTTATTTGCTAGAATTTTTCTTGTATATTTTACCTCTCTGTAAAAGCATTTTCCAGAAATAAGAAAAAGCTTTCGAACTGGTTTTCCCCAAGAGTTGTAGGGGGTTTTTCCAAGGTCACATTGACCAAAAATCAGCGTGTCTATTTTTCTATGTGGCTGATTTATTTTGCTGAGTTTTATTTCTGCATTTCTAGCATTGCGAAAATTTCTAGAATTTGTGTTTTCAGAAAATATTTATTTTTCAGCGTGTTGAATGTAAGGCTATGGGAATGGGCATTTAATTATATGGAGAAATAAGGTGAAACTAAAAACCGGGGTGGGAAACAGAAATTTCTACATGGTATCAGAGCTATTTTGCTGAAAAGGCAGTTTGGGACAGCAAGAAGGAAAAATTACAGCACGCTGATTTTTCACTCATAAATTACAAAACGCTGATTTTTCACATAGAAAATTTTACCTTTACTACAGCAGTGTTATTTTCAGCTTATTTAGGACAGCAAGCATGTCTTTGGGCTTGAGGGTGGAGGATAGGTTGGATGGGCATAGCAACTACAGTGTTTGGAAGGAGAGAATGCAGAGTATCTTTGAGGAGACAGAAGTCTGGGATATCATGGTGCATACCACACAGCACCCTGTTAATGTGCCTACTGATGTTGTTCAGTTGACAGCTTATAATAAAAAGAATAACAAGGGTAAGAGACTGATTCTAGACGAAATCAAAGGCCATTGCATTCCTCATGTGAGAGGAAAGAGAAATGCTCATGAGATGTAGACAGCATTGACCAATCTCTACTAGAGTACCAATGAGAACAAGAAAATGGTCCTAAGGGAGAAGCTGAAGACCATTAAGATGGGTAAGACTGATAGTGTAGCTAGATATCTCACAAAGATTACTAATGTGAGATATGAGTTGGCAATAATTGGAGAGGTCATTCCACCCACTGAGTTGGTGCGGATTGCAGTGAATGGCCTCCCCAGTTCATGGTTGAACTTTGCTGATAGGGTTTGTGCACGTGAGACCCTTCCCACTTGGGAGAGGTTCTGGGATGACTGCATACAGATAGAAATCAGGAAGAGCCAGCTTGGGGCAGCCAAACCAGTTGAGCAGGATGCGGATGTAGCACTGTTGGCAGGAGGCAAGAAAGGCAAGGGAAAGAAGTAAGCTTCCACAAGCAATGGTGGGGGCAAAGGTAAAGGTAAACAGGGGAACACGCAGAAGGACTATTCCAAGGTGAAGTGTTGGAATTGTCAGAAGATGGGACACTATGCAGTTGTGTGTTCGGAGAAGAAGAAGAAGGGGAAGAACCAGAACATGACAACATCAACAGAGGTAGAGGACTTTACGGATCGCTTTGACAGGGAGTTTGGGTTCATTGCTTGTGAGTCCACTAGAGCAGGATCACCTGCCATGGAGGTTGAGAGGGAGTATGCATTTCCCTCCACTAGCGGAGCATCTTCAGGTGTCTGGTATGTTGACAGTGGGGTTTCACGTCATATGACAGGAGTTCGTGAGTACTTCTCAGAGCTTTCAGAGAGTGGCACTAATATAGAGGTAGTACTCGAAGATGACAGCGTTGTTAGAGCAGTCAGTGTGGGGACACTAACATTTGATAGGGAACCCAAACCTCCTTTGAAGGTGTCAGATGTTCTATATGTGTCAAGGATGAGGAAGAACTTCATATTTGTCTTAGCATTGGAGGACAGAGGGTATGAGATATTGTTTAGGAGAGGACAGGTGCTGACATATCCAGGGGGCACTCTAGCTGATTCAGCTAGAGCGATTGGTGTACGCCATGCAAAGGTGTACAAGTTTGCATTTCATCCCATTTTGGCATTGAGCAGTAGTACCAGCAGCAGAGCTAGCAATTCAGAGCTGTGTGAGATTTGGCACTACAGGATGGGGCACATGTATCATGGAGCCTTGAGGACATTGCGGGAGATCACTACAGGTGTGCCAAATTTCAGTACTGATCACTTTTATAATTGCAGAGAATGTGCGATGGGCAAGTTTGCCAAATCCCCTTTTCCCAGCAGTGACAGTAGAGCGACTGGGATACTTTATTTGATTCATTCCAATGTGAGCGGTCGGATGTCTCATGTTTCCTTGAGTGGATATGAGTATTATGTTTTATTCATTGATGATCACTCCAGGAGGACCTGGATTTATTTCTTGAAGACCAAGAGTGAGGTCTTCAAGTGGTTTCAGGAGTTTAGAGCTCTTCTGGAGACACAAACAGGTCGGAAGATCAAGTCCCTGAGGTCGGACAATGGAGGTGAGTACACCCTTGGAGAGTTTGTTGATTATTGTGTGGAGGCAGGCATTAGGAGGGAGTTCACTGTTCCTTACAACCCCCAGCAGAACGGGGTTGCGGAGAGGAAGAACAGATCCATCGGAGGGGCTGCCAAAGCCATGTTACATGATCAGGGGTTGCCATTGTTTTTGTGGGCAAAGGCCTGCAACACAGCTGTTTATTTGCAGAACAGGAGTCCGCATCGTGCCTTGGGGCACATGACTCCGGAGGAGGCTTTTTCTGGGAAGAAGCCTGATATTGGTCATCTTCGTATCTTGGGGTGCATCACATACTCCTACATACCCAAGGAGAAGAGGACCAAACTAGAGCCCACCGCAGAGAAGGGTATATTTGTGGGCTACAGTGAGACTGCCTTTTTGGATTTATATTCGCATAGATTGAGAGTTGTTGTTAGGCGATGTGAAGTTCGAGGAGGATGAAAATTTAAGGTGGTCATGGAGTTAGAGTATCGACTAACCACTGGGGCCTGCACCCTCAGGAGCACTGAATCAATCGCAGTGATCTAGTGGGTAGGGATCGTGAGATCCCGGGAGGTACACGGGACACAGTGGCCCAGTCCGTCGCTGAGCAAGGCTCAGCGTAGTCAGAGGGGTGGTGCTTCGGGCAACATGCAGAGCAGTCCGCAGAGAAATTCACTAGGTAGTCCACAGATGGACAGTTCACACTCCGCACTTCAAAGATCTGCTGTGTTCAGGGCAGCAGAGGATATTACAGATGTGACAATGAGTTCAGGATCCCGATGATGAGGAGGAGGAGTTTCATTCTCCAGTGGGAGAAGTGTGCTCGGGGAAGAGGAAGCCCAAGTGGCTTCAGGACACCTTGAGAGAGGCCACATCTGTTGCTGGGCCTAAGAGGCCGGTCAGAGAGAGCAGAGCACCTGAGAGGTTTTGTAGCTATATGGCAATGGTTGCCAACATCCTTGACTCTGAGCCTTCTAGCTATGAGGAGGCAGCTACCCAAAGAAGTTCAGAGAGAGGCCATGGTGTGCAGTGTAGTATATCTTTCTATCATGAAGAATGATGTTTGGGAGGGGTGGCGAGACTCCTCGAAAAGGGAATCGGCTGGTTGCTTCCGCATGGCTTTGCTGCTGCAAAGCATGCTACATATGGCAAACATTAAGAAATTCAAAAAGGAAGGTTTTAGCACAGAGGGTTCTCCCAGGTAGAGGGAGTTGATTATGAGGAGACCTTCGCTCCTGTGGCTTGATATACTTTGATTCGCTCCATCATATCGATAGCAGTAGAGATGGGTTGGAAGATACACCAGATGGATGTGAAGACCGCATTTCTCAATGGCTTCGTACAGGAGGAGGTGTACATTGAGCATCCATAGGGCTTTGAGGTACATGGGAAGGAGTCCCATGTGTGCAGACTGAAGAAGGTCCTTTATGGCCTAAAGCAAGCTCCCAGAGCTTGGTACTCCAGGATAGATACATACTTGTAGGAGATGGGTTTCACAAAGGGTGAGGCAGATCCGAACCTTTACTATATTGTGATAGGTGAGGAGCCTCTCATTTTGGTGTTGTATGTGGATGACTTGGTCATTACGGGTGCAGAGAGACTCATAGAGCACTGCAAGAGAGATCTTGCGTTGGAGTTTGAGACTGAAGGACATTGGCTTGATGCATTACTTTTTGGGTTTGGAGGTGTGGCAGGAGGAGGGGCATTTCTTCCTAGGGCAGGGGAAGTATATTGTGGACATCCTTGGCAGATTCCACATGGAGGATTGTAGACCCATGTCAATACCGATGATCACCAACTGGAAGAAGCTTCACGCTTCAGATTCCGAGTTGGTGGATCCCACATTGTATAGACAGTTGATTGGTTCCTTGATGTATTTGGTCAACACTAGACTAGATATATGTTTTGCAATCAACACGATGAGCCAGTTCATGTGTGAGCCCAGGAGGGTGCACTGGGTTGCTGCAAAACACATTTTGCGGTACTTGCAAGGGACAGTGGATTATAGGTAGGGGGATGGAGTGAGATTGGTAGGTTACACTGATTCTGATTGGGCAGGTTGTGCTTATGATAGGAAGAGCACTTCAGGGTGCTGTTTTGGGTTGGGTTCGACAGTGGTGTCGTGGTTCAGCCGAAAGTAGTAGTCAGTAGTATTGATTTCAGCGAAAGCAGAGTATATGGCAGCCAGTCTAGCTAGTTGTGAGGCCATCTGGCTTCGCAAGATGTTGTTTGGCTTATTTGGTCAGTCGTTGAGACCTTCAATGATTTACTATGATAATCAGAGTTGCATTAAACTCACGGAGAATCCAGTATTTCATGACAGGTGAAAGCATATCGGGATCAAATATCACTTCATCAGAGATTATGTTCATAAGGGAGCTGTGAAGCTTGAGTATATTCCCACCGATAAGCAGGTTGCAGATATTCTTACCAAAGCCTTACCACGGGCAAGCATGTCTACTTCAGAGACAATGGGTGTGGTCAGGAAAACCTTCCTCAGTAAGAGGGAGTGTTGAAATTTGGTTAACGGAGAACAGGTGGTTCCTTAAGGCTTTGATCTTTGGCCTAGGGAAAAGTGTCAAAAAGAATTTAATTTTTCTCCTAAAGTGACTTTATAAAGTTATAAAGTCAAATCTAATTTAAAAGTGACTTTAAGTGATAAAGTTACTAAAGTCTAATTTTAAAGTGATTTTAATAAAGTCAATGTGAAATTAGAAAGGAAAAGTGACTTTGGAAATAAATGACTAAGTGGGTCTTTACTAAAGTGGGGTGAATTAAAAAATAGAAAGTGAGATTTAAATGAGCATTTAATCTCAGCCCTAGATCTAAAGCTTTTTCAACCATTGGATTTAGGGATTCCCCAAAAGTCACTTAGGATTAGGTTAAAGGAGGAAAAGAAGGGAAAAGGTCATTCATTCTTTCATTAGTAGATTGAGAGAGGAGGAGGAAGAGAGTTGGAGTCATTTTTTCAGAGATTGAGCTTGAGAAGGTGAAGGAGAGGCAGATTCAGCAAGTCCGTACAGTAGCAAGGAGCAACACACTTTTCGAGGCAGCAAGAGGCTGCATGAATTTCGAGGCAGCAAGGCCGTACAGCAGCACAGATTTCGAGGTAGCAATCCATACAGTAGTTTTGTGGCACGGTTTTCGAGAAGGAAAACACGGTTTTCGAGGAAAGGTACAACAACTAAAGGTATAGATTCCTAGGTGGCTGGGCATGATTTTCGAGGCAGCCAGCACAGATTTCGAGGAGGCAATTTTGCTATAAATTTCCATACAGTCCGTACAACTAACTTCTGGGCACGATTTCCAAGACTGTCATTTGCTGTAATAAATTTCTATTTTGAGTTTTTTGTTGTTTTGGCACGTTTTCCAAGGTGGAGGCAAGCACGGAAAACAAGATAAGTCTGTAATTTATTTGCTGGAATTTTTCCTGTATATTTTACCTCTGTAAAAGCATTTTCCAGAAATAAGAAGGAGCTTTCGAACTAGTTTTCCCCAAAGGTTGTAGGGGGTTTTTCCAGGATCACATTGACCAAAAATCAGCGTGTCTATTTTTCTGTTTGGCTGATTTATTTTGCTGAGTTTTATTTCTGCATTTCCAGCATTGTGAAAATTTCCAGAATTTGTGTTTTCAGAAAATATTTATTTTTTCAACTTGTTGAATGTAAGGCTATGGGAATGGGCATTTAACTATATGGAGAAATAAAGTGAAACTGAAAACCGGAGTGGGAAACAGAAATTTCTGCATTAGGGAGAATTCCACCTGCCAATCCATCCAACAGGCCCACCTGTCGTCATGAATCATCTCTGAACCTCATCTCTACACTTCTCTGCTCTGCTCTGCTAAACATTGATATGAATAATAAAGAAGAATCGATCGAGAGTGAGTCACAAGATCTTGCCCCTCTCCACTGACAAAACTTAGTCCACATAACCAAAGAGTGAACTTCAATCGGATTTGATCCCAAGTGATCAAGTTGAAGAACACAATGCATCCTAGACATATGGAGTACGGCAGTACACGATACGTCCATCGATAGTGCTATGGTCCCTATCCACTTTTCCCGACTCACTGGCCAGATGAGAGGTACTTCCCATGTGTCCTAGACAACATGGGTAGGATGATGCAGGAACACAAGTAGGGAAATAATATATCACATCCTGCTCATAATCACAAGTACGGAAAGGAGAAACCACATCCTACAAACAGACATCACAATCACATGCAGGGAAAGGATGAACCACATCCTACATATCACAACCACAGGTAGGGAAAGGATAACCATATCCTACACGAATGCAAAACACACAGAGTAGGGAAAGGATGAACCACATCCTACATGCATGTAAACCAACAATAGTAGGAAGGATCCTACATGTGGGGAAAGGATGAACCACATCCCACCGACATGTCAACCATCAATCGTAGGGAATGAGCATATGGAGAAAGGATGAACCACGTCCCACCGACATGTCAACAGATGCCTATATGCGTCTCTCACTGGGGTGGTACCCATAGCAGAAGGTGAACCACTCATCCTGCGCATGCCATAGGAGAAGGTGAACCACTCACCCTACACACGTGTCCGCAATCGTAGGGGAAGGTGAACCACTCACCCTACACACATGTCATCCACCATGGGGTATCACAGGGGAAGGTGAACCACTCACCCTGAATACATCGCACCACTAGGGGAAGGTGAACCACTCACCCTATGGTTGCTCATAGCTCAATAAGTAACCCAAGCCCCTAGGGGCTCCCAGAGCTCAATGTTCAATCTTAACCATGGATCCCTTATCAATTTCTGGAAATCAAGATTAGATCTTGGTGATGAAATTTATAATTGGATTGTCAACAAGAGCTTTATAGCTCCATCCAGCAACACATAGATGAATACACAACTTTCTACGGACATATTGATTTTCAGCAGAGATCATAGAAGCAATTCGCAATCCTCTACTTTTTATATATCATGATAATTTTCTTACTCCCTCTTACTCAGGGAGACCTCAAGCCTAAGGTTGTCTTTCAGAGTGCAAGGTGTCTGACAGCCTGCTCATAGTAAGATCCATAGCAGATAATTTATAAATGTAATCAAATATGCCAATGTTCTTCATTGTACCATAAGGAGTGGTATCTGATGTTAATACAGGATTCTTTGAATCCTATTCTTAAATGGTCATGTTGGATGCTTAATTCATTCTGCCTTAATGGTGTTTCTGGAGCCACAGATTACATTCAAACAATAATGGATAGTGCTTTAGATGATAGAGTCACAGGTATATCTCAGCAGGCATCTTTCCATCCTATTTGTAGATGTAAGCAGAGATCAACAACTTTTAAATGGTAAGGTCTTCCACCTTGACTTTTAAGAGTCAACTTCTTTGATAGATATGAGGATCATCATCATCAAACACTGTATATCGACATATCTCTTCCATAAATAAACATCGAGATACCTGCAACCTATCTGTTTGAGGAGAGAGAAATTATCATCATCCCCAACTGACATAGCCTATTATTGGGTAGAAAAAGTATTCAGATATTTTGTCGCTCCCTCTGAAGCCTAACTTTCATTGCTCATCTAGCCTTGAATCATCAAATTACTTAATTCATGATTTCTCATTCAAGCATCTGTATCGTTCTTCAAGATAGCTCAGCTTTCTGGTACATAAGGGTTGTTACAGGAAACCGCTCAGACTTCAAAAAGACTGTGTCCCCTTTTAACAGTCTTTGATTTTAGATTAGAATCTCATACTTTTAGGCTCAAACTTTATTGAGAAATATCTTTCCAGAGGTATCCATTATATTATCCTTCGACAGTCATCATTTCTTCTATCTCGGTAACAAAATTGATGAATATGAGACAATCATAGAGCCCCCTCAGCTTTGTTTCTAGCTCCGGAAGATTTACACTTCTTCAGTGGTTGTCAGGCACCTTATGGGATGTATCTGATCAACACATATCAGACTTCTTAAAGCAGAATTTTAGTAGCATACCTTAGTACCAACGAACTTTATAGATAATGAGAAATGGCATTCTGATAGAGGAGGACATACTTAGTTCTGTCTTTGATTATGATTAAAAACATACAACCACGATGCCACAGATACAGGGAGATCCTCCTTTCGCTGTGATTATCCCTTCGTTCTTAATTCCTATCTTGTTCGCTTGAAGATGAAAATTCTGTGAGGATTTGTTGTCTACAGAATAAGGGGCAATAGCACTTTCTCATACTGCTCATATTAACGGAAGGTCCAATGATGAGTGATCAATCCTTAGATGTGCAAGGTCAGGACTTCATATAAACTATGCCCAATAATGGCTCACGGTTGAGGGATTTGATTACAAGAATCAAAACATACCATGGATGCTATCACAAGTACTTGTAGTGGTTGGAGTAAAGTAGTCGAATCGTCTTTAACAAAGGACACCTGGAGTCTGCAATATTATCATGTGCCCCAATAGGTTGAAACTTTCCAGATAAGTTACCTCAGGTCTGCAACAATTTATGGAACCGAAATTCTTCAACGTCTTCAGATTTTGATGCATATTTTCATCTATAAGGAGAATTGATCACTAATAGTATAGTTTCCAAACAAGTGCCACTAGTGGATGCCTCGAGAGGGGCCGATTCAATCTGCCTGGTAAGGAATTCTTGCACGGAGTTTAAGCTTAAGAATCAGTCTTTGAAAAGTTGGCACAAGCTTCACTTCGGAAGATAACATTACAAATGTTTGATTTATGCTTCAGATCGGACTGCCCTATCTTCGATCCACCACAGGTCGGTGACTTGAATACCAATGATTACTTTTACAAATGAAACCCCAAGCAGAACTCCTTTGGAAAAAGACGCAAGGTTACACTAGGCTGCAGGCATATTTTATAAGACCACTATTAAAGTCTTAGGCCTGTATCAATAGAGGATCTGAAACTGCTTTGGAACAAATCGTAATCAGAGCACTGAAAACGTTATGCACAGAACATGTCTTCAGATTTTGTGAAAGAAGACAAGGTCAAATAAGTCCTTCAACAGACCATCTTGGAGCAAGAATTTATCCCTTGATAGTCATGCAGACTTCCTGGACAGACTTCAGTCCTGATTCAAATCCGTTCATTAACTGCAGTCTCAAATTTATTTGAAGGAAGGTTTAGATGTGACAATCCTCCAGGGATCTGCAAGCCAGTATGCTGTCCAATTTGCAGAGAAATCTTGGACCTACGTGAGGTATGGAATCCTTCAATTTTGATTGCAATTGGATGACAAGGGACAGGACCATATCAATGAATCCCAAACTTCTGAACAAAAATCCAAACCCTATCTTCTGATATCTTTGATGCAAATATATGAGCTCAGACGTATGTAAAACACTCGGTCTTCTCCAGAATTTAATACCAAGGTCTACACAAGACAAGCAATGACCCCAAATTGCCACAGATGTTAATCAAACAAGACCTTTTTTGTATGATCCAGAATGAGACCTAGCTACAGGATTTGGCTGCTTATAGACCTCGGATTAGGTCTTCTAGATATTATGCCCAATCTGAATTTCCTTTCTAAGAGAATTGTACCATAAATCAATTTATGATTGGATCCCTAGATCCACAGTTGCACAAGACAGATTTCAGAGGTGGAGAAAAGATAGTGTGCTCAGATTGCTTACTCTTTCACTCCTGCTTGGGTTTGTCCTCAACCTAGCTCTGATACCATGTTAATTTTCAAGTTAACATGTTCTTTGCAAGGACAGTTACTTCGGAGATCTATATTAGCCCAGATTTCCATTAGCAATCACAAAAGACATTATTATCATGACAGTAACTGAAGAAAGAACATAGACAAAGGATGAACAACACAAGCCAAGACAAGAGTACACATGGATATGGCACAAGCCAGGTAAAAACCCCAAGAAGGGGAAAACCCTTGATCAATTCCCCTTATTATTAAGATCAAATGTTCAGCAGAGAATGAGAGAGAGAGAGTACACATATAGTCAAATTGACTTGTCAATATGTTGAGCCATACCATAATCCAGTCAAGCCTGCACTTCTGAATGAAACAGTTACTAACCATAGTGTAAGAGCAGCTCAATCCTGAACATATATGTGGCCTTCTTAACTGATGACGAGGATGGAAAAATTACAGTCCACATATGAACTCTATCCAATCTTATCAGAACTTCAGACTAGAAACAAAACATCATGAAAGGGCTGCTTCTTTTGCTTATAGGTCACGGCCAGTTTAGGGCTTGTGCATGCTGCAACAACCCTTCAACGATCACTCTAACAGCCTCCTCTTTGTTGCGACCGAAGTAAGGTAAACTGCTGCCTCCATATGTTGTTGTTTTGGGCACGTGGAAATCCCTCAAGCCTCCACGCAGCCCTGTTTGGAGTGGCTAGACCTGCGACCTACCACAGTCCACTGCGGCACGCCAACAGCCCTCCAAAACAGCCTCTCCTTTCCTCTGTTCAGCCCTCAACATACCCTCAAACAGTCCCTTCTTACCTCGGCCCTCTAGCAAGATATCTCGGCCTCCAACCCAGCCTTTGGTCCTCAGAAATTGGCTTCAAAACAGCCTATTTCACCCACGTTGAACTGCCTCTCCTTGCTGCGGCCCAAACAGAAGATCCTCTCCCTCCAACGAGCTTTCTTGCTTGTGCGTGTTGCACAAATGGATACTCCTAACCTGCGACCAAACAGAGACCCTTTTGGAGTGCGAGTTGCTCTAAGGATGTCTCTCAATGAGGTTGGAGGCACCCCTATTTATACAAATCAGAAGAGGACGAAGAGACGTGTCTATTGAACCTATTGAGCCGACATGGAGATAAGGCTGACCTTGATAATGTTGGTGAGAAATAATAAATTCAAAAACTTACTTTTACATATCCAAATTTGACGATCTTTAGATCGATTTTTGTCCTCTCGAAAAGAGGAATTTAATGTTGCAATTAACTTTCCCAAAGGAGTTGTCCAAAGTGGAATTTGGTCCTAGTTGCCAATTTTAACATGCAAGGAAGGAATATCATGATGATGATGATGTAGACAAGGTTGATTTGCAAGTTGGATGCAAGAAGGCTAAGATCAAGAGGGAACTGACATGTTCTTAATAGATAAGTATTTTATATATCTCCCTTTCTTGTTTATTAGTATTGTTGTTGTTTCTATTAGTCTCTTGTATTTGTATACATTACTTGGTTGTATTTGTTCTTCCATGACCTCCTAGTGAGGATTGCGGCTACATGATGAAGGTTGTCGAGGTTGTGGTAGTGGATGAAAAGAATGGAAGAATAAAGTAAATATCTTGACCAGAAAACTTGTGTAGTGGACTTAGAGGGAGCAAACATATCGGCCAAATTGAAGTATTCCTTGATCTATGCCGAAATGAAGTCAGTTGTGACTTCCACAATGAAGATGGTTAGAAGTACAAAGCAAAGAATTACCTCAGTAAGAGGGAGAAGATTATGAAGAGCCATTCGCTAGGCACCTCAGTCTAGGTTGTTGAGTCTTGGTTTCTCAAAGAGCGATGTTGATCCAAATGTGTTTGAAGTTGATCCTTTGATTTGACTACTATATGTTGATGATATGTTTCTGATAAGGGCTAAGGACCTCTTTGTCCAGTGTAAGAGGGGACCAATTGAAGGATCTTCATCTAATGCATTACTACCTGAGACTCAAAGTGTGGCATAAGCTTGGTGGAATCCTTGGTGAGATCCTTCAGAAATTTGGCATGATGGACTGTGAGTCCATGGACGCCTCCATAATGACAAATTTGAAGAAGTTGCGACTTTGTTGCTGACTTGGTTGATCCTACTGATTGCCTCGTTGAACTATTTGCTACATGGATTTGAATATTTTAATTGGGCTGGACATTCTGAAGATAGAAAGTGTTTGAAAATTGATAAGGGTAGGATGTTTCATTTTGTTGTTTTCCTTTACTTGACATTTACTTGTGATGTTAGGTTATTCTTTAACTTGATTATGTTTTTGTTCTACATCATCAAATAAATGCCAAAACAAGAACACAAGATATAGGCTACAAGCAAGGGAAAAACCCCTCCAAAGGGGAAAACCCACAAGAACTCTTCTTATCAACTTCAAAGGAGGCTTCCAAGACCAAACTTTAGACTAGGGCTCCCACCAAGTCAACCAGCCTGCCTGCCCACACGAATGAAGTAAATACTTTCCAAAATGAGACTTTCCTAGTCTTATGGTTCTATAATCTTCCTCTACAACTTTGAATCTGAAGCTTTCTTGCATGTGTACACTGTCCAAAGCAGAAACTCATTTCTTCACACTTCTCTCTTTCATCTTTGGCTCTTCTAGCTTCTTCATATTTGTAGTCTAGGTCGCAGATCAAATAGAAAACCGCACTTGGTTCCAAATGAAGTCGTGTATCCTCTTTTATATAGCTATCTGAGTGGCTCAAATAGCCCTCTCTAGGCCGAAATGAGAAGGGTTGGCCGACTTGACTGAAAGAGCCCTTTAGCCACTTATGATTACAAAAATAATTTTTTTTCTTTAATACAAGAGCCCAAAAGGGTATTTTACATAATTAAAATGACCAAGACTTTAAGACAAAGACCTAGAAGCATACAATGGATGCTTGACCTATGAGCATGAAACTCATGCTTTATAAACAATTTTTCCTTTTACATTTTCAATCTTCTTTTGATCAATACATAAAAATACATCATGATATGAGACAAATGACAATTATGAAGACCGATACTAGTTACACTTCTCAACACTCCCTCTTAACTAAGGAGGTATTCATAATTGATCAACCGGTACAAGGATAGCACTCACCTTGAAAAGATCTCATAAGAAGAGTATCAACAAATGCAATGCTAGGAATCTAGATAGCATAACTTGTGAAAATTTTTTAATCTTACACTTATGCATAAATCTTACTGTTAGATCTAGTTATGCTCCTCCTACTTAATTAATTTATTAAGCTGAAAATTCAAATTAATATCGAAGCAAAAAACATAACAGACTTTCACCAATCTAGATCTAGAAAAAGTACATGCACACATAGACAAAGTGACACAGTGATTTTCTGGATAAATAGTCCCAGAAAAACCCAATGTGGGAAAACCAGTCTGCTGGCTGCTAGAGGGGTTTATTATTAAGAATTTTCTTAATACAGCAAATCTGGGTTCCAGATCTGGAAAACCCGACGGAGATAAAATAGATCTACAGCTCGTTGGTTGTTCTGAAGCCAAAATAGTGATTGATTCACACCCTCAAGCAGAATTTACAAAACTCAACCAAAATTAGGCCCTAGAAACCCCAGCGCTGCCCCTGAAGCCCCTCTGTCAGCCTCTGAAGCCCCTGAGTCCCTCGGCGCTGGCCTGGAAAGGGTTGTGTTACCCCAGACTGGTTGACACAGTCCTTACGCTGCCCCTTAGGGTCTTTGCGTAACCCCTAAGGGTTTCTAGCTGAATCACGCTGCCCTAGGAGGGACAGCGTAGCACAGTTGTTTCCCTCTCTGTTGTTGCTCTCCTGCTTCTCTGCGTTGCCTCTTTGAGATGATCTCTGCTTCTTGCTGATTTTAGACCCTAGGATCAGATCATCCCCTTCGCCTAAATTCCCCTCTCTGTAGCTGAAACACTTCTAAGAATTCTTAGCAAACCTACCCTAGAATCTCAGCTTAGCTTCAGTGCTTTGCCTCTGTGTTTCTTTACAAATGACCCCAAGCCTTTCCTTTATACTTTTCTCATTGGGAAACCAACGACCATGATCAGATCTTGAATCAATGGCTAAGATTAAAAGAAAGCTTGATCCGTGTGACTTAAGACAATTTCATCACATGTTTAATTTAATTAACTTTAATTATTTCATTCTCCTAAGTTTAGACTTAGGAAATACATTAAAATAATTAATTAATTAAATATTTCCCAAACCAGATGAAATTTCCCAAATCCCTTTCTGGGTCTTGTAGATCAAGTGTACTCAAGTCCATCCATAAAATTTGGGAGATAGAGCACAAATGATGCTACCCCAAATACACAAAATCTCAACACTCCCTCTTAGCATCAAGAGTGTGCTCTAGCAATACATCACACTATGCATTACAAGATTTTGGGCACTGGTTCTGTGCTGCTGATTCTTGGCCTGCTGCCACTCAACTCTGCACTGCTGCTGCCATTCTATACTGTTGCCCATGACTCTGCCATTGCCACTGCAACATCTGTACTGCAGCTCCCTCTCAATTTGTTGCATCTGTGTTGCTCATAGCACTACCACTGCTGATCTACTGCACTGCAACTTCAGTTGTTGAGAGAAACAACTGAATCACCTGCCCAATCTTTGACAGACAAGTCAGTTGGGCTGCATCCTCATCACTAAAGCTCCATAGGCTGCTGATCTATGCTGGCATCTAAAGGATGATGCACAACAACAGCTCTGCACTGCGTAAGCAGACTCCCTCTGCACTGTTGAAATCACATCAACCCCTTGTGCTGAAATCCCTCACGTTGATGTTGTGTTGCGTTGTCCTCCTGAAGCCTCCACACTACTACACCTCTTATCTACGTAAGCAACTCTGCTCTGAGTTGTTGAAGTCACATCAGCCCCTACGCTGCTGTTGCCTCTACGTTGTTACTGCATCTGCACTGCGCTGCTCCTTCCAATGGACACAACATGTCATAGCCCCCAATGGACTTCCTCCAACCTGGTAGAGTGTATCAACTCTAAAACCAATAGAAAAAGCTTCCTTGAAGTTCTTCTTCCAGATAAGTACCTTTCCATCAACGAATGCCTCCTTGAACCCTTTGTCTTCCATTGTTGAAATGGACACACAGATTTTCTTCAAATCTGGTACATACAACACATCTTGTAATCGGATGACTTGACCTTGAGATAAATGGAGGGTTAGAGTCCCTGTCCCATTCACGGGATAGGTGGCATTATCTCCAAGGATAATTTCCAGATTAGGATCCTTCTCAACCAAATCAGAAAGGGCTTTTTTATAACCAGTGAGGTGCCTTGAAGCACCACTATCAATTAACAAAATATCTAGGGTGTCGGGTGGAGATGCAGCAGAGAGGGCAGAGACAAGAATAAAATCATTTCTCTTATTATCAACAACATTAGACTCATCGTACCTGGAATTTCTTGACCTCTTCAAAGATTTCCCATTTCCACTACGATTAGAGGGAGCCTTCCTTGGAACCTGTTGTTCCTGCCATTCCTTCACGAGTTGTTGTTGTCATCATCCCTGGGAGAGTCCCTTCTATTAGGGCACTCTCTTGCATAGTGACCAGTCTTGTTAAAAGTGTAACATCTTCCCTTCCTTCCTTTGGGCCCCACTCTATCATGGTTTTGATTTCTCGGGCCACCATGGTTCTTCTTCTTTGCATGAGCGATGAAGGCAGTAGGGTCACTTCCATTACCATTAGAGGCATACTCCATCATTCTTGTTTCCTCTTGAGTGCATCTTGTCAATATTTCATCAAAATCAGGAATCACATGATTAATGAGAATAGTGGTATTGAATACTTATTTCAGAGAGAATCCGTTTTTATTAATCCATTAAAGGTGAACGACCTTACACTATTTTATAAATTGTAAATAATAGTATCATAATAATAATAATACTATTAAGGATAAAAATATTAATTCTTGACTTGTATAATCATGATTGATTTGATTTTTGAGTGGATTCCATATGTCAAGTTCATCCTTCATCATTTAGACATGACTTTCTATTTTTGTAAAGTCACTTCCAAATTGAGATGTGACTTACTATTTTTTGAAAGTCATAGTAGAATTATTAGAAATGAAATTTGAGTATAGGTGGTTCAAACAGAACAGAAAGATATGATTTATTCTAGGAGAAATTCATCCTGAGCTGTCAAATTTTAACATGTTGGCTGTGGATTGGAGGCCGAATATTCCAAATCATCTTTGATTGATTCGTTGACCGAGTTTTTGCTTTTGTTCTGAGCATTATTGAGGTTTGACCGCATTTCAAACTCTCTGATTTGACCGAAGTTCTCTATGGAATTACAGGACCGAATTTCAACCCTTTGACCAGCAACTACAGGGCGAAATTCGGCCCCTCGAGCTGACTTTGACTAGTGAGCAGATCATTGAATTTTCTCTCTATTACCTGATCTTGAATTGGTATTTAAAGTGGTCAATGATTGACCTTTGACTAGAATATTTTGATGTACAATTTGGATGAATTGAACTCTCTCTCATAAGGAAAGATTATCGAGTTTTCCCCCTTGTGCGGTTTTGTCCCAAGATAAATTTGGTGTCTCGTCTCATTATTTCATTGTGATCTCTATTTCTCTACTGAATTTTCATGGTTGAAATTTTCTAAGTATAACTGCTTAATTATTTGAATGCTCTAAGAAGAAGAATTGTATCATTGGAAGTAGTTATCAATTTGAAAATTGCTCAAGTCTATCAGTTTACTAGAAAATCAAAAAAATAGTGTAGGCGTATTTCTTTGGCTATCCACTGCCATGTTTTTATGTATGGGTGTTTTCCTTTGGGTCTCTTTCATGCAAGGACCATTGGTCCAATCTTTAGTTGAATGGTGCAATGAGCATGAAACCCTAAACCTAATCTAGGGTGTTCTCCAAGAAACAATTATTGTGTAGCTAATCCAATACATTCCTTGGAGATTCTTATCTATTAGCATTCCTTCTAAGAGAAAAACACATTGGTAGATCAGAAATTCTTTCTTTGCATTTGACATTTAATCTTCTCTCTTTTGTGCCCATTCATCTACTAGGTGCGGGATCCCTCTATAGAGTCCTCCTCTCTCCATTCGATTGCAGCCCTCTCTCCTCCCTCTAGTCTACTTTCCTCTCCACAACTCTAAGTGCCAAGATACTTTCTCATCATCATTATTATTGCTTGGGAATCCATTCGTGGAAACGTATCGAAGGTCGACCCATCAATCACTTGTGGAGAACCAATCCCTAGAACATTCACACAACTAGATTTATGAAAGTAGCCACCGCCTAGAAAATGAACTGAATCAAGCATTGAGCATGCAAAATAGAGAGAGAAAAAATTCATTAGGCATTGATTTCATGCTATTGAAGTCTTCGATACATTTCCATTTTCTTTGCATCAATAAGCTTTGTTTATGACCATTTTCGCAACTCTAGATAAGATTTTCTTCTCAGTTTCAGGCCATTTTTCATTGTGATAATATATCAAGAAATGTCTACTCCATGACCCTAAAAATAACACAAGATGCATCATACCTAAAGAGGATCACTCAGATTAGAGATGATTTGGCAGCAATGCAGGAAACTATTGACAATGAAGAGTTGGTCAAATCAGCCTTGAGTGGATTTTGTAGGAATTTACAGGGTAAGTTCCTTAGATCAAACACCAAAGGTCACCACTCACAAACAAATCACAAATCAGTACACCAGTATATCACATGGTTAAAACCCTCGAAGAGGGAAACAGTCCACGGCCTGAGCCAATGCGGCCATTTTAGGCAATTTATTAATATAAAAAGAAAATTTACACAAGCTTCTCTCATAAACGGTTACTGGACAAATGACCCTCCATGCTCTTTAAATAGAGATCATGGACCAATCGGGTGTTAAGCCACGGATCAAGTGTCGGTAATACCGAGGAGAGAGTGAACCGTCGGATCACTACATATCGTGACCGTCGGATTATAAGTTACAAATGTACATAGTAAAGAAACACACTTTACCTAACTCTACACTAGACCAAGTTATACTTGAACTATTTCCTATGTGTCGGAATATCCTAACATCCACCCTTAAGAACAACTTGGGATAGGATTAAAGGATTTACAAAGGTGACACAAAAGGAGACTATTTCCTATGTATCGAAATATCCTAACATCCCCCCTTAATGATAACTTTCCTGAACTCCAAGCATAGATCAAAGTTTGGTAAACTTTGCTTCTGTGAGAGCCTTCGTAAAGATATCATCAACTTGATCATTGGTTGAACAATACTGTACTTCAAGAACACGGTCATGAATGAGCTTTCTGATGAAGTGTATATGAAGCTCAATGTGTTTTCATACGCTGATGCTGAACTAGATCTTTGCATAGTTGAATGGCACTCTGATTATCACACCAAAGTGTAGTTGGATGCTGCTGATGAAGACCAAATTCAACCAGGATCTGATGAAGCCACATGGCTTCCTTGCTGGCATAAACTACACCACGATACTCTTCTTCTGCCGAAGAAAGAGAGATGGCACTTTTTTTCTTACAAGACCATGTAATAGGTCCTAAACCAAGAGTAAATACATATCCTGTAGTGCATTTTCGATCATCAGGGTCACCAACCCAATCGGAATCAGTGAAACCAATCAAAAATGGAGATGCTCCTACACTGTAATGAATCCTGAACTGAACTGTACCTCGAATATATCGAAGTATTATTTTAGCTGCTTTCCAGTGACTTTCATGAGGTTGGTGCATAAAACGAGCAACAAGACCAACAACAAAGGAAAGGTTAGGACGGGTATGGGTTAGATACAGAAGTTTACCAACAAGTTAACGGTATAAGGTAGCATCAACTTCAGTGGTAGTACAAGTGACTGAAAGCTTGACTCCAGACTGAAAGGGAGAAGGAGCTAGCTTACAGTCTTCCATGTGAAAGTGGCGTAGAAGATCACAGGCATATTTGGACTGAGAAAGGGTAATACCTTCTTTGGACTGCAAGACTTGAAGACCAAGGAAATAATGCAAGTGTCCTAAGTCTGTCATTTCAAACTTCTTTTGAGGCTAGGTTTCACATGGTCTATATGGTTGAGATCACTACCAGTAAGGATAAGATCATCAACATAAAGAACAAGGATGATGAAGGACTTACCCACTTTCTTGGTGTAGACAATGTTGTTAGAATGACACCTAGAAAAGCCATTATCTAAGAGAAATCTATCCATTTTGGCATACCAAGCCCGAGGAGCTTGTTTGAGACCATAGAGAGACTTCCTAAGGCGACAAACAAGGCTAGAGTCGTTTTGGATAAAGCCAGGGGGTTGTTCCATGTATATTTCTTCATACAAATATCCATGTAAGAAGGCGGATTTAACATCCATCTGATGGGCTTTCCATTTAAAGGAGGTAGCAAGGGCAAGAACAAGGCAAATAGAATTCATTTTGGCAACAGGGGAGAAGGTTTCAATATAGTCAATGCCTTCAACTTGTGAAAATCCTTTAGCAACAAGACGAGCTTTGTGTCTATCTACTTTTCCATCTGATCCAAACTTTGTTTTGTAAACCCATTTGCATCTGACAAGTTTTCTTCCCTTTGGAAGAGGAGCGAGATCCCAAGTATCGTTTTCCAATAAAGAACGATATTCATCATTCATAGCTTCATCCCAATCTAGATGACCTGAAGCTTCTTCAAAGGTGTCTGGATCAGGATTTTCTGGAACTTGAGCCAATAAGGAAGAGGCTCTTTTGAACTGAGAACATGTACGACGTCGATCTGTAGGGTCACCTGCAAGAGAACCTGCTGCATCCTGAGTAGAGTGGACCCATCTTGGAAGCTGTGGAGTTGAAGGAATATCTTCAAGAGGTGGAGGAGGATTGTCATCCTTGCTGTCATCATCTGAACTAGAAGGAATGCTATAAAAAATAGAAGAGATAGAGAGAGGTGGCACATGTGCCGAATCAGGCTCGCAGGCCAAAGGTAGCACACCCGCCGAACTAGGCTCGCAAGCCAATATATTTTCATCAAATTTGACATCTCTTCTAATGATTATATTTTTGGATTTTGGTTGAAGAAGTCTATATCCTTTGACATCTTCAGAATATCCAACAAAAATGCATTTTTCACTCTTAGGTTCTAAGGTTTTATGTTTCGCATTTGGAATATGGGCCCAAGCATCACTTCCAAAAACATGAAAGTGACTTACATCTGGCTTGATTGAGCTCCAGGCTTCTTCTGGAGTTATATTCCTTAAAACCTTAGTAGGAGTGCGATTTACTATGTAATTTGCACAGTTAATTGCTTCTGCCCAAAAATTGAGACTAAGTCCTTTAGATTGAAGCATACAATTAGCCATTTATTTTAAGGTGCAATTCTTCCTTTCAGCTACACCATTTTTTTGTGGAGTATATGGAACAGTATGTTGCAATTGAATGCCATGCTCAGTGCAAAAGTTGATAAATTTGTTGTTAACATATTCTCCTCCATTGTTTGATCTTAACTTAAGAATTTGATGTCCAGATTGTTTCTCAACAAAGGCCTTAAAGGCCAAGAACATGTTAAAAACTTCACTCTTGAGTTTTAAGAAGTATACCCAAGTGCGTCTGGAAAAATCATCAATGAAAGTTAAGAAATACTTGCAACCAGAGAAAGAAACAACAGGAAGTGGACCATATAAATCATTGTGAACAAGCTGCAAAGGGGCTGAAGCGTGCCAAGAGGCACGTTTGTCAAAACTATCCCAATGATGTTTTCCGAGTACAAATCCGTAGCAAACACCATCTCGGCAAGATACCATAGGACGACCTATCACCATATTTTCTTTACATAGAGTTTGAAGACAGTGATAGTTTAAGTGACCAAATCGCTCATGCCAAAGTTTGCTCATTTCATCATTATGAGCAACCAAAACGGAGGGAAGACATGATGACCCAAAGTTGTCAAACTTATACAACCTTGTGGAATCATCAACAATGTCAGTAGCTAAAATATGTCTAGGATCTTTGAGGTCCTTGACTACAACATCATGAGGTGAGAATTCTACTAATTTCCCTTCACCTAAATGAGTTATCTGATAAACAGACAGAAGGTTGCAAGACAAGGTAGGAACACATAATACATCATTAAACTGACCATTGTCTAGATGAATGGTTCCAAATCCTACAACGCTAAGAGATCTATCATCACCAACATAAATATGTTTGGTGTTACAATCATTTAAAGAAGAAAACATGGCTTTATTTTTGGCCATGTGCTAAGAAGCTCCGGAATCAATGAGCCACTCATGAGAATGAGAAGAAGAAGATACATTTAATGCATAACCAGATTTTGATGCTTTACAACCACAAGCAGAAAGTGCCATTCCTGAAGATGAAGTTGAAGAGTTCTCCAAATTGATGTGGTGCTTCTTCGTTGTTGCTTCCAAGGCTTCCGTCTTCTTAAAACATTTGGACTCTACATGGCCATCACGATTACAAAAGTTGCAATGTCTATCTGTTTTCTTCCCTTTGTTTTTATTTGCCTTATCAGTTTGGTGAGTTGTTTTTTCAATTTGCGGCTAAAATTGCTTAAGACCACTTGTTTGGATTAGGACCATTCTTTTTAGGATACTTTATTTTTGGCCATGTGCTAAGAAGCTCCAGAATCAATGAGCCACTCACGAGAATGAGAAGAAGAAGATACATTTAATGCATAACCAGATTTTGATGCTTGACAACCACAAGCAGAAAGTGACATTCCTGAAGATGAAGTTGAAGAGTTCTCCAAATTGATGTGGTGCTTCTTCATTGTTGCTTCCAAGGCTTCCGTCTTCTTAAAACATTTCGACTCTACATGGCCATCACGATTACAAAATTTGCAATGTCTATCTATTTTCTTCCCTTTGTTTTTATTTGCCTTATCAGTTTGGTGAGTTGTTTTTTCAGTTTGTGGCTAAAATTGCTTAAGACCACTTGTTTGGATTAGGACCATTCTTTTTAGGATACTGCTTCTTGGGATTCTTTTGATATGGTTGTTGTTGGGCTACTAAGGCTTTCTTAGAAGAGTTTCTAGTATTGATAAGACCAAGGTGTAAGAGTTTTCCTTGTTCTCTTATCAAAGAATCGCAAAAAGCATCAAAAGAGGGGGACTTGTAGGTTGTTCCTTGAGAAATGAGGGCTTCTCTAGTGGAATGGAAGGTGGAAACAAATATGGAGTATGCAGGTCCAAGTTTAGCAAGAATGGAATAGATAAGGCTACTATCTTCCTTTTTGACCTTACAACCTTCTAAAAGAAGTCTAAGGGTCTTGAATTTGGACAAAAAGTCTTCAATAGAGGAGAAATAATTGGGGTCCAAAGTAAGCAACTCATTTTCAAGCTGGTGGGCCCTGATTTCATTTTGAATGCCAAAAACAGTATTTAGCTTTTTCATCGCTGCATCAGGGGTGTCAATTTCTTGGATATGAAATCGAAGATCTTGAGCAATGGACATTCCTATCAACCCTCGTGCTTAATCTTGTTTATTTTCCCATTTAGCGGCTTTATCTCCATTGGTAGGTTTAGTTTCTTGCCCTAAGGCTATTCTATAAAGCCCTTTACTTCTAAGTAAGTCTATCATGTAGGATAGCCATTGGAAATAATTGGTTCTATTAAGAATAACCAGGTATGCACTTTCCATTAAAAAAAAAAAAAAAACTGAAGCTGAAAAAGGCTGAAACTAACTACAATGGAAAAATCTCCAAAAATTAGGCTGGTTCAAAAAAAATGGCTCGGAAAACGGCTTCAGGATGAAAAAGTTATGCCTTTTTGAAAAAAATGTGTTGTAGATGTCAAATAGTTACGTGAAAGGTTGAACGTTGATGATGAAGTTCTACTTTTAAAAAAATCCCCCCCCTTTTCAAACTTAATACAATAAGATTACTTTAAAAAAAACTACTCTGTGTGACCCACTTTTATAAATAAGTGAGAGTCACTTTTACATGTGCTTTTGAAATAAAACCCTCTTTTTAAAACCGGCAACTTGCCAAAGGACTTTATAAGAAAAAGTAACTTAACAAAAAACTCTTTACAAAAAGAAGCTTGAGAGAGAGACTTGAACCCAAAACCTCTATTCTCATAAACTAACTTTACATCCAGTGAGCTAGTAAAAGGATTTTGTAACTGTTTGAAAGGAGGAACGGTTTTTTTTTCTTCGATGTACGTGCTTTTTCCTGCAAAAAAAACACAAAAATCCGTGCACAAAAAAAAACGAAATGCAAGCCTTATGGCAAAACGTTAGATTTTCGATTAGCCTTACCAGAAACTATCATTTTTTCCACTATTTCTGATTTCCTAAGATCGCACAAAGACGCGGGGAAAGAGCATACGTAGCAAAAAAAAAAATCATGTCTTCCTATTTCTGATTTGTCGAAATCGCACACAGCGTGGAGCAAAGAGCATACACAGAGAAGAGGGTGTAGATCCAGCAAAATAAAAAAAACTATAAACCGAAATAAACAGAGGGAACCAAAATAAGCCAAACGATCAATAAATATAACTGCAAAAAAGATACTTTATACCTCCAAATCTAAAATGACATAACTCGGGTAACCGGAAACCTTTTCGCGTGAAACAAAAGGGGTTCCTCACTGTAACAGATGCTCCGGACACAACAGAGCAGTTCTCCCAGCCCGAAAGTGGTCAGAAATAGTAGATCTGGAAAACCGGCTTCAAATTTGGATCAACAATGGATGCAACCCTAAAAATGGCTCTGATACCATGTAGGAATTTACAGGGTAAGTTCCTTAGATCAAACACCAAAGGTCACCGCTCACAAATAGATCAAAAATTAGTACACTAGTATATCATGTGGTTAAAACCCTCGAAGAGGGAAATAGTCCACGGCCTGAGCCAACGCGGCCACTTCAAGAAATTTATTAATATAAAAAGAAAATTTAAATAAGCTTCTCTCATAAACGGTTACCGGACAAATGACCCTCCATGCTCTTTAAATAGAGATCATGGACCATTCGGTAATTCAGCCATGGATCAAGTGTCGGTAATACCGAGGATAGAGTGAACCGTTGGATCACTACATATCGTGACCGTCGGATTATAAGTTACAAATGTACATAGTAAAGAAACACACTTTACCTAACTCTACACTAGACCAATTTATACTTAACTATTTCCTATGTGTCAGAATATCCTAACAACTTTCTTCTGAAGTGGGATGCCTTTATTGATGGGATCATCACATGGGAAAATCTGCCCAGTTGGGATGGATTGTGGGATGACTTCATACAGGAATAGAAAAGGAGACGTTCCAAACCTGTAAGCCAACATGATGGAAAGGATGATGAGGAGAATTTTTCTCTTGCTGGAAAGGGCAAAGGTAAAGTAAAGGGGAGTGGGGAATCTGCTTCCGTGAAGGACATGAGCAAAGTGAAGTGCTTTGTGTGTCACAAGACTAGTCACTATGTGAGCTAGTGTCCACACAAGAAGAGAGAGGATTAGGTGGATATATCAACATCAATTGAGATTCACGACTTTACAGAGAAATTTGAGAAGAAATTTCCTCTAGTTGCCTGTATTTCTGACAATATTACTGTTGTGTATGAGAACAATGGGTTATAGCTAGTGGATACTAGAGTGTCCAGTCAGACGAAAAGGATGAGGTCATTGTTCCGCAGTGTTTCAGATGTTGAGAATTTGGAGGGCTGGAGATTAATACAAATTCTCTTCTTGATAATTACTTGTGAGCTTACTTATGTCTTTTCTTCGTTATCTTGTTTAGTCTTTCATCAAGTCAATTATCAAAATAAACAAGACACAAACTTGGGCTCCTAGAGCCAGGGCAAGACCTCTCCCTCTTGGAGAGGAAAACCCGCAAGGAATTCTTCTTATAGATCTTCAAATGACAAGTACCATGACCAAGACTTAGAGCCTTGACCTAGATATGCTTCCAAGACCTTGATACAACTTCTTCAAACTTGATTCTTTTCTTTGTCACCAATCTACATTGTTCTGCACCGATACTAGAGAACTCAGTCTCCAAGTTTCACTTCTTATAGCTCAATCAAATATAGCGACAAAATTATCTTCTCTTTGCATATAATTTTAACTGAATTCCTTGAGTTGTAGTTAGGAAGGTAAATCTTAGATTTACCTTCCTTAATTTCTTCCACCTTTAAGACTGCTTTTATTCTTATGATCACTGTCCCAACCTCAGCAAATTCTTCCTTTAATATGATTTCCCTTAACAGTATATTCCAGGATCTTAGCTTATTTTTGGCATCACAAAATAATATATATTACCGCTGTAATATCTCCTCACCTTGGCTGAGATAGATTAAACAAAACCGCAATTGACCTTCTGTGATAGTCTCCTGAAATTCGTATTGTAAACACAAAGAAGTACGCAATGTTCTCTTATCTTGTTATCCACACTAATTTCCCCTTGATATCCGAGCTTGCTCCTGCCCGAGATCCGCACTGAAACTTCGCACTTCCTTCTGTTCTTCTATCCGCATTACACCTTAGAACTATCTGCATTTTATGTCCTCCAAATGGCCGCAGAACAGGTGTATTTATAGGGCACTGTTCTAGCCTCTAAGTCGACCACACAGTCAGCTATGGAGCCGACTTTCTTGCTGAGATTTAGGCCGACATGAGTGATTTATTTCCAGCATTGATGTAGTTGTCTTCCCCTTGTATGTAGAGCTAGTCTTCCAACATAGTTTGAGGGTTGTTAGGTGTCCTTCTTCCACAAGGTCTTGAAGCATATATTGCTAGACTAGATCTTTCATGAACATGATACTTAATTATATTTTATACCTAGAAAATACAAACCTAATGGACAACAAGAAGTCTACTAACTTATATAACAAAATCTTGCTCATGAAACCCATGAAGCAAGTGCAACAAAATACATTTTATTATCTTTGTCTTCTTCTTTACATAAATACACAATTACATAGTCAACATGAAGACAGACCTAGTTACACTTTTCAACACTCCCTCTTAACTAGGGAGGTATTCATATAGGTCATGGTTACTTTCAAACTGAAGAATCTCATAAGAAGAATCGGATTGGTAATCGCATTTGTATAGCATCATATCAACCAGCATTGTCTTAGTGCAAGGCCTTGACTAACAGTCGCATCTCTTAACGAGACAATGGGCTACAATTCTGGTGAGACACATGGCTAATAGACACCATAGTCATTGTCTCTCCAAGGTACATACCCAACCTAGGTGTTCCCAGAGTATGACCTTGGACTATTCTTCACTTGGGTAGCCAACCCACAAAGAATATCGGTCCATGACTACTCTTATCTTGAATGCCCTATCTCATTCTCAAAGAGTATTGAATGCTAGATGATTACCCAATCCTCCATTCTGTCTTCGAGGTGAAGACCAGAATGATGTTTCTATCCATTCTCTTCACATGGCCTTCACTAAGACTTACGACTGTTAGTCCTGGTCTACTGCATGACACATGTAATAGAGAATTACATGCATCTCTCCCTCTTATTACAAGAGGGACATACTTCAAGTTTCTTCCAAGTAAGAAACTTACCACCAGGCTCCCTTTCAACCAGGGTCCTGCAGTAGCAATCCAGCTACTCATGAAGAATTCCTTCCCTCAATGTCATGGATTTCGATATTGAGGAATCTTCAACTTTTGGCTTCATAGGGCACAGATCATCCATCACTTTCAGTCACGAGTCATGTCCACTATCAGAAAGTGATTCATCAGTCTTTCTTATCTGTTCCATTGTTATGCCATGTTGCTTTTCTTCAAATCATCTCCAAGGATCATGTATCCTTTCTCATGATTAGCAACCCTGCACAAATTCATCCAGATAAACATATACATATGAACCTTTTAAAACAAAAGGTTACCTCAGTGATGATCTTTCACCATGACATCTTCCTATAGGCATCGACATCCTCTATTCAGATTGACACATCTCTTAATGAAATGTTTTGTCAAGGGTCTTCTTCTTTACTAGATTTCTGTTAGAGTCTACATATCCTCCCAGGAGATCTCCTACTCACATCTTCTTGGCCTCCGGATGATAACTGCCTCTTGACATGGTTGCATTTCATGATCTCTTCCTCTATGAACATTTCTTCATTCCCAGGATCTTACAAATTTTCCAATTTCTCGTTCATGTACAACCACCTCATATTCCATGAGGATATATTATGTTGATTTCATAGTGCACCGAGAGATCCTCCTTCATACTTCTAAATATGGAAGTCTATTACTTGCAACCATATGACATGACTTAACAGCATCCAGTGTCAGCATATAAATATATACATACCTCATACCTTTTTCATTTAAGTCATCCTGTAGCAGATTTACTAGAATGAGGAGCTTCAATCCCTTGACTTGCTTTATTCATATGTCATCACATGTCAGAACTTTGTTTCCATGATGACCCTTGATCTTGATGACTACCTTCAATCAGAATTGTTATCAGAGAGGTTTTCCCCCGAAGGCGCTACACCAGGAGCTCCTATCACGCTTTTATCATGATGCTATAATATACATTGTTTCCTATCATACTATTTTACAACCAACATAAATCACTTAAAGGAGAAGAAGATCCTAATCATAGTTGAGATCCCTCGCTGCTTCTTTCTTAGATTTCTTTGCATCAAGTTCTTCTCTTATATTTGAGACATGGGCTTCTTCCTTTTTCCTCTTGTCCTTTATAAATTTAGGACAATCTCGTTTATAATGCCCAAGATCATTACATCAAAAGCATCGTGCTTTGTCCACATTTCTCTTCTTATTTTGAGGACCAAATTTACCGAATCTTCCTTTATTCTCAGACATGGTGGCAAAGGCTTGATTCTCTTCTCTTGATCCTTCATTCAATCTTGATTCTTCTACCTTACCTAGACTTTGGAAAGGCATGGCTTCTTCTCTCCCATCTATACTGGAAGTGGAACCTCTCCATTCTTTCGGTAAGACATTTTGTATCATAGTAAGTATTTCTCTATCAGACATTACTTCTCCCAACTTCAATAGTTGTTCTTGTATTGCGAAAATCTTCATCAGATATGGAATTATTCCTTCCTTTGACATTCTCAATTTGTATAGTTTTTGTCTTAGGGATATTATTTCCTTTGTAGAACCTTTCAAGAAAGGTTCCACCAATTCATCATATATTTCTTTTGAGGATTCTAGCCTTGATACATAGGGAATGAGAGAGTCTTCTATGGATTCTATAAGAATCCTTCGGTCTATTATGTCTCCCTGCATGTATTTGATATACGCTAGTGTCTTCTTTTCGAGGTTGAATTGTAGATCCTTCTATGAAGCCCATAACTTCATTTTCAATTAGCTTCAGATCTGTCCTTTTCTTCCATCCATTGAAGTTTGATGACCCAACCAATTTGTTGCTCTCTATACAGTAAGTCATTTTGACAGATTTGGGTAAAGTCATAGATACTTACTTGAGAGAGTGACTTTCTCTTTCAGCAGCTTCCTTGATGATGACGAAGAGGTTAGGAACTTCTTGCAAGATAGAATTCTTCAATCTAGGAGATCTTGGATCCTTGATGGTAAAGGATGTCTTCAAAAGATGGTATCCTGTTTTGCCACTATCTTGAATGTAGAATCTTTGATGGAAAATATTATTTTCTTGAAGAGATGATCCTTTGAAGATTTTGAGAGTCTTCCTTGCAAACTGATTTGACTCTTCACCAAAACTTTGATTTTTGCTTCTTGTAATGTCTCTTTGTCAAGCAGCCCTTGAGTTCGGCACCTTAGCTCTGAAACCATGTTGAGAATTTGGAGGGTTGGAGATTAATACAAATTCTCTTCTTGATAACTACTTGTGAGCTTACTTATGTCTTTTCTTCGTTATATTGTTTAGTCTTTCATCGAGTCAATTATCAAAATAAACAAGACACAAACTTAGGCTCCTAGAGCCAGGGCAAAACCTCTCCCTCTTGGAGAGGAAAACCCACAAAGAATTCTTCTTATAGGTCTTCAAATGACAAGTACCATGACCAAGACTTAGACCCTTGACCTAAATATGCTTCCAAGACCTTGATACAACTTCTTCAAACTTGATTCTTTTCTTTGTCACCAATCTGCATTGTTTTGCACTGGTACTAGAGAACTCGGTCTCCAAGTTTCACTTCTTATAGCTCAGACAAATATAGGGACAGAATTATCTTCTCTTTTCATATACTTTTAATTGAATTCCTTGAGCTGTAGTTAGGAAGGTAAATATTAGATTTACCTTCCTTACTTTCTTCCACTTTTAAGATTCCTTTTATTTTTATGATCACTGTCCCAACCTCAACAAATTCTTCCTTTAATATGATTGCCCTTAATAGTATATTCCGGGATCTTAGCTTATTTCTAGCATCACAAAACAATATATATTACCGCTATAATATATCCTCACCTTGGCTGAGATAGATTAAACAAAACCGCAATTGACCTTCTATGATAGTCTCCTGAAATCTGTATTGTAAACACAGAGAAGTACGCAATGTTCTCTTATCTTGTTATCCACACTAATTTCCCCTTGATATCCGAGCTTGCTCCTGCCTGAGATCCGCATTGAAACTTCACACTTCCTTCTATTCTTTTATCAGAACTTGTTTAAAATGGGACAACTAGGTCCAAACTCCATGTTGTGATGCTCAGATGAAGATTCCGATATTTTTATTGGATTCCTCTTTCGGAGAGGTGTAAGATCCATATAAAATTTATCTTAATCCGATGAGCAGAACATTTGTTTTGAATTTATTATTTATAATAAATTATATATGCAGGTCGACCTTAAGGTTTTACACCCCCAGCAAATGTGTCACACACCTCAATGATGGATATAAATACAGTCAAAGTTGGAGAGCATTTCACACTCACTCATCACACATCTTCTTCTCTTCTCTGATTTAGTACGAGCTCCTTGGAGGACGAATTCAGCTCACACGTGGGAAAAAGGACGAGTTTGTACAGCCAAGAAAAAGGACGCAGTTTGCTGCAGCTAGGGTTTCCTAGGAAGTTTGACCAGCGTTGACTTTGGTCAACGCATGGTCCAAAGAGGCTGAAATTTATTGGAGACTTCGATTTTGGGAGGCCGTACACATTGGCACAAGAACCGAGTTCAAAAGGTTGACCGAAGTTGGAGCTGCGTTGACTTTTATGTTGCTGCCCTGCGTTGACTTTTCTGGACAGCGTTGACTTTTTTGGAGTTGACTTGTGTTGACTTGGTGACTGATTTGAGGATTGTTGTGACACATTCTGGGTTGGCTGATCAAGGAGACTTTGCTGGTTGAAGCATCCTGTTGACCGCCGTAACGCACCATCACATTTTTCCTGTTTCTGGTTTGTCTTCCATAGATCCACTGGTATGTTCTATCGGCATTTTACTTAACTGTTTGGGTGATTGCTGTAATAAAAGTAAAGTTGCATCAAGCATAGAACATCTACAAAAATTTACATGGTATCAGAGCTGAGGTGAAGGCAAGCCCTAACTTTAGCAATCACCATCTAAGAAAATGGGTTCCACAAGTTATGAATTCAAGGAGAATGACAAGCTGACTGGAAAGGATGACTTCCATGTTTGGAAGATGATATTAGATCTCAAATTGGAAGACCATGATCTCATGGACCATGTACTGGGTAAGATACAAGAACCTCCATCCAATGCTACTGCTGCTGCTAAAACCAAGTATAAGAAGGGGGAGATCAAAGCAAAGCTGATGATCAGGGAATCCATTCATAAAAGCCTGGTGGCCTACATCTCTGAGTTGGGTACATCCAAAGAGATGTATGATAAATTGATCCTAATGTTCAAAGTTAACAATGTGAACCAAGTGCTATTCTTCAAGAATCAATTGAAGAATTTGAAGAAAGGCCGGGATGAGTCTGTCCAAGCATACTTTCTGAAATTGACCGAAATCAGGAACAATCTGCTGGCTATTGGGGAGACAATAGCCGATCGTGAGATGGTACTCACTGCACTTGGAGGGCTCCCATATGAATGGCAAGTTTTCACTACTACCATTCTTAATAATAGTACAATTCCTAACTTTGACGAGCTATTGTCAAGATGTATGCAAGAAGAGACAAGAATGAAGGAATTCGAAAATGACAGAAATGCTGCCTATGCTGCTCATTCTAGAAAGAAGAACTCTGGTGGTCCTAAGAACAAAGGAAGAGCTAGGGCCCAAGGAAAGAAGGGCAAGTGTTTCACTTGTCATAGGCCTGGTCACTATGCTAGAGAATGTCCTTTCAAGAAGGATTCTCCCGATAGTGATGACAACAACAACAACCGAAGGAATGGAAATCAAAGAAACGACAGGTCCAAAGGAAAGAGGAAGGCTCCCTCTGGCGGAAACAATCAACCTTTCAAAAGGTCTAGAAACTCCAGGTATGAGGAGTCTAATGCTGTTGATAAAAGAGATGAATACATTCTTGTATCTGCTCTCTCTACTGCATCTCCGCCCGACACTATGGATGTCTGGCTGATAAATAGTGGTGCCTCAAGACACATCACTGGGTTCAAGGAAGCACTCTCTGACATGGTTGAGAAGGATACCAATCTGGAAATTATCCTTGGAGATAATGCCACATATCCCATGAGAGGGACAGGGACTGTGACCCTCCACTTATCTCAAGGACAAGTCCTACATTTGCAGGATGTACTCTATGTACCAAAATTGAAGAAGAACCTTGTGTCTATATCGGCAATTGAAGACAAAGGCTTCAATGTGGCATTTATTGATGGAAAGGTGCGCATGTGGAAGAAGAATCTCAAGGAAGCTATCGTGATTGGTTTTAGAGTTGGAACACTCTACCAGGTTGAAGGAAGTCCACTACGAGCTATGACATGTGATACTATGCGACAAACTAAACTATGGCACCGAAGGTTTGGACACCTTCATTACAAGGCCCTTCCCGAAGCAAGGAAGGTGGTGACAGGGATGCCCGACTTTGGAAATAATCATGAAGGTGTATGTAAGGGTTGTGCCGAAGGAAAGCATACAAGGGGACCTTTCCCCTCAAGTGTCACAAAGACATATGATATTTTGCAACTGGTCCATTCTGATCTATCTGGTATGTTGCCCGTGACATCCCTGGGAGGATGTTCCTACTACATGACATTCACTGATGACTTCTCTCGCAAAACCTGGATATACTTCTTAAAGAAGAAGGATGAGGCTTTCATGTGGTTCCGTACCTTCAAAGCCTTGGTGGAAAATATGACCGGAAAGAAGATCAAGATTTTGAGGACTGACAATGGCATTGAATATGAGTCAAATGAGTTCAAAGACTTTTGCAGAGAAGCTGGCATTAAGAGGGAGACTACCACTGCATATACTCCTGAGCAGAATGGTGTTGCTGAACGCAAGAATAGGACTATTGTGGAAGCTGCCCGTGCCATGCTATGTGACCGGGGTCTACCAAAGTTTCTGTGGGGAGAAGCTGCAAATACTGCTGTGTACATTCAAAACCGATGCCCTCATTCCGCTCTGGACTCCAAAACTCCCGAAGAGGTTTTCACTGGTAAGAAACTTGATGTCTCACATTTTAGAATTTTTGGATGTCCTGTTTATTTTCATGTGCCAAAAGAAAAGAGAAGTAAGCTGGATGCTTCTGGAAAGAAAGGAATGTTTGTAGGCTACAGCGAAACCTCTAAGGCCTATAGAGTCTATGTACCTGGTCAAAGGGAAGTAGAGATATGCCATGATGTCACTTTTGACGAAGATGCTTCCCTGAAGAAAGTAGTAGATCTTCCAAGATCTGAAGAAGATCATGAAGAAAGGCCTGGAAATCAAGAAGAACCGCAGGATGAGACAATGCCTGATATTGAAGGACCAATGGACCCTATTGATCCATCTCCTTCACTGGGAAAGAGACCATCATGGCTCAGGGACACCCTCGAAGATGCTGAGGGTCATGCTGCCCCAAGGGGGACATTCCGAGAAAGCAAGAAGCGGTGTAGATACCAAGGGTATCTAGCTGCCATTAGTACTATTGTACAATCTGAACCTGGATCTTTTGAGGAAGCCGTAAAGCATCAAGTTTGGAAGGATGCTATGCACGAAGAATATGAGTCCATAATGAAGAATGATGTCTGGGATGTGGTTCCAAGACCGAAGGACAAATCAGTTGTCACCGCAAAATGGCTCTACAAGATCAAACATGGATTTGATGGAAGTGCTGAAAAGTTCAAGGCAAGATTTGTTGCCCGTGGCTTCTCTCAAAAGGAAGGAGTAGATTATGATGACATATTTGCACCTGTGGCACGATATACCACTATTCGATCAAGGTATATTTGCACTTGTGGCACGATATACGCAAGGTTGGAGTCTTCATCAGATGGATGTCAAGACCGCCTTCTGCATGGTACAATAAAAGAAGAGGTGTATGTAGAACAACCTCTGGGATTTGAAGTTCAAGATCGAGACACTCATGTCTGCAGATTGAAGAAAGCCCTCTATGGGTTAAAGCAAGCACCCAGAGCTTGGTACGAGAGGATGGATAGTTACTTGATGAAGTTGGGCTTCACTCGAAGTAATGTTGATCCGAACCTTTACTTCAAGGTTGTACAAGGGAAGCCTCTCATTCTAGTGCTATATGTGGATGACCTCTTCCTGACAGGTGCTGACCCTCTCATTCATCAATGTAAGAGGGAGCTCGCTGCTGAGTTCGAGATGAAGGACCTAGGACTGATGCACTACTTCCTAGGCCTGGAGGTCTGGCAGAGACTTGGAGAGATTTTCCTTTCTCAAGGAAAATACATTGTGAAACTTCTAGAGAGATTTGGTATGGTGGACTGCAAGACCGTGTCAACACCGATGGAACTCAACTTCAAGAAGTTGAGTGGCAGCGCTGCTGGGCCCATCTTGGCCAATCCTACTGAGTATCGTCAACTCGTAGGAGCTTTGATGTTCTTAGTGAACACCGTCCAGATATATGTTTTGCAGTGAACACTTTGAGTCAACAGATGGTTGAGCCTCATCACTTTCACTGGGTTGGTGCCAAGAATCTTCTGAGATATCTTCGGGGCACGATAAACCATGGGCTGAGATACACTGCCGGGAGTGTGACACTCCGTGGATATACTGATGTCGATTGGGCTAGCAGTGTGGTGGATCGTAAGAGCACATCGGGATGCTGCTTCAATCTTGGTTCTGCTTCGATTTCATGGATGAGCAGGAAGCAGAAGTCGGTGGCTTTGAGCACCGTTGAGGCCGAATACATTGCAGCGAGTATGGCCTGTTGTGAAGCAGTTTGGTTGCGAAAGCTCTTTAGTGAGCTGTTTGGACATGTGCTAGATACCACCGTGATACTCTGTGATAATCAGAGTGGGATTCGCATGACTGAGAATCCTGTGTTCCACGACCGATCCAAGCATATTGATATCAGGTACCACTTTATCAGGGATATGGTACAGCGAGGCGCCGTAAGGCTCGATCATATAGGAACTGATGAGCAGGTCGCGGATATTCTCACTAAGCCCCTGGGGAAGGTCAAGTTCCTAACCTTCCGTGAGAATCTTGGTATCGTGGAACAACCCTATGATGTGGGTCCCGTTGGACAATGAGCTCTGGGAGCTCTGGGGGGCTTTGGGGATAGCTTCTCGGAGCTATAAGCACTCACGGGGCTAGGCTTGCCAAACCTTGTGGTGCTTCTGCCCCACCGTTGTGATTATTGAGTTGGTTCACCTCTCATTTTTCTATGCCCCGTATGCATCCTACCCATTGAGTTCAGGGCTCATGGGAAGTACCTCTCATTTGGCCAATGAGGTGGGAAAAGCTAGAGACTAGTAGCAAATACTGATGGACGCATCAGAGATTGCCGTACTCTATCTAGGATGGCACTGTCCAACCACTTGATCTGGGATCAAGTATAGTGAGGTTTCAGACCTCCGCCTGACTTCGGGTCAGATGAACCAACTTCGGGTTGGTTGGAGACTCTTTGTGAGTCTGATAGAGGTTTCAGACCTCTGGGCTGAATTTGTCAGCCGGGGGATGATGTCTTTGTGACTGACCCACTTCTGTTCTGAAATAAAGAGGCCGGCAAAGCAAGTTACGGTGGGATGACGCATGATGTTTGGTTGCACTGGTGGATGGAGTTCTCCCTAGTTGAGAGGGAGTGTTAAAATTGGACAACTAGGTCCAAACTCCATGTTGTGATGCTCAGATGAAGATACCGATATTTTTATTGGATTCCTCTTTCAGAGAGGTGCAAGATCCATATAAAATTTATCTTAATCCGATGAGCAGAACATTTATTTTGAATTTATTATTTATAATAAATTATATGTGCAGGTCGGCCTTAAGGTTTTACACCCCCAGCAGATGTGTCACACACCTCAATGATGTATATAAATACAGTCAAAGTTGGAGAGCATTTCACACTCACTCAACACACATCTTCTTCTCTTCTCTTATTTAGTACGAGCTCCTTGGAGGACGAATTCAGCTCACATGTGGGAAAAAGGACGAGTTTGTACAGCCAAGAAGAAGGACGCAGATTGCTGCAGCTAGGGTTTCCAAGGAAGTTTGACCAGCGTTGACTTTGGTCAACGCATGGTCCAAAGAGGCTGAAATTTATTGGAGACTTCGATTTTAGGAGGCCATACACATTGGCACAAGAACCGAGGTCAAAAGGTTGACCGAAGTTGGAGCTGCATTGACTTTTATGTTGCTGCCCTACGTTGACTTTTCTGGACAGCGTTGACTTTTCTGGAGTTGACTTGTGTTGACTTGGTGACTGATTTGAGGATTGTTGTGACACATTCTGGGTTGGCTGATCAAGGAGACTTTGCTGGTTGAAGCATCCTGTTGACCGCCGTAACGCACCATCACATTCTTTTGTTTCTGGTTTGTCTTCTATAGATCTGCTTATATGTTCTATCTGCATTTTACTTAACTATTTGTATGATTGCTATGAAAAAAGTAAAGTTGCTCCAAGCATAGAACATCTACAAAAATTTACAGCATTACCTCATAACTATCCGCATTTGTTGTCCTCCAAATGGCCACAGAACAGGTGTATTTATAGGGCACTGTTCCAGCCTCTAAGCCGACCACACAGTCAGCAATGGAGCCGACTTTCTTGCTAAGATTTAGGCCGACATGAGTGAGTTAATTCCAGCGTTGAAGTAGTTGTCTTCCTCTTGTATGTAGAGCTAGTCTTTCAACATAGTTTGAGGGTTGTTAGGTGTCCTTCTTCCACAAGTTCTTGGAGTATATATTGCTAGACTAGATCCTTCATGAACATGACACTTAATTATATTTTATACCTAGAAGACACAAACCTAATAGACATCAAGAGGAAGTCTATTAACCTATATAATAAAATCTTGCTCATGAAACCCATGAAGCAAGTGCAACAAAATACATTTTATTATATTTGTCTTCTTCTTTACATAAATACACAATTACATGGTCAACATGAAGACTGACCTAGTTACACTTTTCAACATCAGAGACAGGCTCAAACTGCAATGTGGGTTGTGGAGCTAGCACCACGCATGCAATGAAGGGGTTTGGATGCGTCAAATTCCAGCTAGAGTCAGGAGGATTTCTGTAAGTGACTGGGATGTTGTTTGTTCCAAGGTTCGTGGTACACGTGCTTTCAATATCAACCTTGGAGGATGTTGGATATAGAGTTTTGTTTTGGGATGGACAGGTGCTTCTATATTCATAGGGAGCGACCTTGGATGCAGTTGTAGTGCTTTGCATCAAACAAGGGTAGTCATACAGGTTGTTGGGACAACCTGTAGGTATATCCAAGGGGATCTTGGATATAGGATCAATGTAAATTACTGAGAGGAAGTAGGTGGCGAGGAAGAGTGATTCTTCAGGTACTTCCAGGAGCCTCAACTGGTAGGATATGACATTGTTAGATGCTCAGGAGTAGGATCCTCAGAGCATGGCTGGATGTGACAAGTTCTCAGCTCAGTTAGTAGGACAAGCTTCAGTGTCAGAGGGAGTAGCTACATATACTAAGATGGGCTTGGAGACTCATTCAGGTGGAGGAGATTCTTCCAAAAGTGCCTCCCTCACTAAGAGGGAGTGTTTAACTTTGTAGCTCAAAAGGTACTTCTAGTCTTGTGTCTTGATTAGAAGGACCTTGATTTGCCTCATTAGGAGCTTGTGTGTGACATGCATGAGATGTGCACGTAAGGCAAGCTATATTTATCACTTATACTTGAGTTAAAGTATAGAAAGCTAAAGATAGGATAGCTAACTAAAGTAATGTCATTTATCTTCAGTTAACTTGACAAGCTAATTTTGGCTTTCAATCTTAACTTATGAAAGTTATAAATTGGTACTAAGTGTTGAGGCTAAGACACAACAATAGCAAAAAATTGAGAGGGGCTTCTCAATAAGCATGTGTTGGATCCGAGAGAGTGCAGAGAGGCTAGTGATCAGTTTTGTATTTTCTCAGTTGGGCCATTTTCCCAGGACGGGACCCCAAGTAAGTTTTGTGATTAATTTATTAATGAAGAACTGTTTATTGGACAGAAATTTGTTTGTGTGTGACTCAGATCAAGTAATTTTGCTTATGCTAAATTTTTGGTTAGGAACTTAGCCATGTATTCATTAAGTTAATAATTGTTGGGAACCAAATACCAGGTGTTGGGTTCGAAAAGTCTAACAAATGAGGAGACACAGGATCCCTCAGATCTTCCATTTTCACAAATGGAAACTCCAAGCACACTTGCCTCATAGTTGTTGTTTGAGCCCACTGATGTTGGCACTAGCTCCTCGAGGGCTTATTCTAGGTTTCCTCGTGTTGATGCATGAGACATGACATTACACATGGAGACATTGCCAATTTTTTGTTTTCTAATTATGTTATCATTCATGGAGAAGTTGCAAGTTGCTACCATATATGATTTTGTTTATGAAATCATTTTTCAGTGTGCTTAATTTTGAGTAAAAATCTGAATCGTGTTATGTTATAACTTATATGATCATATTTTATGAGATGATGTTATAAATTCTTGTGTAAACCATTGTTTTATAACTTGTATATGTTGAAAATGCCATTAATTTATCTTTTATGCAAAAAAAAAAGATATTTTTAGTTTTTTGCTATTTGTTGAATCTGTTTCCCAAGTCTTCCCAAGTCAGCGAGTGATATTCCCAATTAGCCTTGCTAATTGGAATATTGCATTTTTGCTTTATTTTGCCGCTTTAGCTAGAAATAATAAATAAAGTGAGAAATAAGAGGGGTCACCTCACTTTAGTCATCTCACTTTATAATAAAGTGTTCTTTTTTCTAGTAGATTGACGTTGTAACTTAGAGAGGGGGCCTTGGGGGTCCACTTGAGTATGATGGGGGAGGCATCAGGCTAACCCAAGGTAAACTGCGCAGATCCAGGGAGAGTTAAGTTTTGGAGGGAGTTTGACATTATAAAAGGAGAGGTTCTCACCTCATTTGGATCATTGATGATTTGATATTCTTATTGATAGCTAGACTTTGTCTGCTTCCGCACGCCGGTTGTTTAGTCGGTCTGCAGCACTGTTTAGTGCACGAGTGTCTCCGGTCGGAGATCTCACCCTTAGCCTCGGGGGACTTCGAGTGCCTGCCCTGGTAAGGTTTTTTTGGTTTCACCCTTAGCTTCGGGGGACTTCGAGTGCCCGCCTAGTAAGGTTTGTCCTGAGTATACTTTTCAGTTCCAGTAGCAGCAGCAGCAGTTTCTGAAGCATATCTGAGGAGGAGAAAAGCCCTCTTGTGGCTGCGATTCGATGAGAAGGTGTGTCTCATCGAGAGAGGAGCAGTTCTATTCGGGGGGAGGAGTGAGGTATTTATCCCCGGGAAAGGACGCGATCCAGATACGTAGGGAGAAACTGTTGTTCGAAGGGAAAGGGAAAGCATTGTCTGGCCCAGGGTGAGGGGAATGACATCTGTTACGAAGGGAAGGGTTGCAGATCTGAAGGCCTATTGTTAGATCCAACCTTGGAAAGGGTAGATCTGAGCAGCCACTTGCAGATCCAGTCTTGTATCTTGCAGATCTGGAGGTTTAGCCCTAGATCCATCTTGGGGAGTTGCAGATCTGAGGAAATATTGGCAGATCTAGTCCAGATCTGAAGGGTTAACATCAGATCCAGCCCTAGAGGCTGTAGATCTGAAGAGATATTGTAAGATCCAGCATAGATCTGAAGGTTTGGTAGCAGATCTGATATTGGAGGACGCAGATCAGGAAGGGAAGGACGCAGATTTGGTTTGGAGGCTTCAGATCCAGCAGATCTGAGCATTCAGGAGCAGAACCACTTGGTAGGACGCTGATCTGATGAGCAGGCTTGGGTGAGGTAGGCTCAACAGCGTTTTCTAGCCTTCAGTAGCTGATCTATCTGTCTGGAGGTTTGGGTGACTGGTGCTCCATCTGTTTCTGCGCTGTCACTAGCAGAGACAGCGTTTTTCATTGGTGAGGGTTTGCAGTTGGAGATCAGCTATTTATCGCCGGGCCTCAAAAAGATCAAGTAGCTTCATCTTCGAAGATTCGTAGCAAATTAGGACGTCATTCTTGTTGGAAATGCATTATCTCGTTGAGAGGGTCTCCACTTGCCTATAGGGCAAGGATAGGTAATTCTACCTCCGATTTATTGTACTCCTCTATGTACTTTCGATTAATAAAATGGCCTGGGCCTTATTCTATGTGTGTCATGATTCAAGACTGTCTACTGCTATATTTTCTTTATCTCGCTTGGTATATTTCTGTTTATTATCAAGTTATTTCTTGGGAATATTGCTAAAGGTAATGTGCATATCGTCTGCCTCGTGGTGATAGCAAACATGACATCCCGGCAGCGTTTTTCATTGGAGAGGGTTTTGCAGTTGGAGATCAGCTATTTTTCAGTCTTCAGCCCCAGTACCAGCGCAGTTCATCTTCAGCATTCAGAGCAGCTAGGACGCTGTCCTTGTTGCGGCCATTATCTGTTGAGAGGGTCTCCACTTGCCTAGGGCAAGGATAGGTGCACTTACTCTGATTTATTGTACTCCTCTCTATGTACTTTCTGATTAATAAAATGGCTCAGTTTCTGGTATTCTATGTGTCATGATTCAGTGATCTGGTTCAGCGTTATATTTTCTATATCTGTTTGGCATATTTCTGTTTATTACTGGTTATTCCCCTTTGGGGATATTACAGTGGTATCAGAGCATAGTTCTGGCTCAGCCTGTGGTGCTAGCAGTCTATGACATCCAGGGGTAACCCCCGTTTCTTTGGGGGGAGTGATTCTGATTCAGAGGCAGAACAGCGGAATCCAATGGAGGCCATGTTTGCGAAGTTTACTGAGAAGATGGATGCATTCATGCAGGATGTGAAGAAGATTGCAGAGGGGACGCAGAAGGAACCCCCTAGGGTTTTCCAGGTGGGGGAAGGATCGGGCGTGTCTAGCTACATAGCGGATGCTATTCCCATTGTGACAGCACAGAGGGTCGATTCCGCACCCACACGACCTACCATGCCTACCTTTCTGGTAGAAGAAGAGGAGCAAACAACACCACGAGATGGGAATCTAGATCAACATGCGACTCTGTTTGCAGATTGGCGGAGCATGGGACAGGAATTCATGGATGCTTTTCCTTTTAATCAATATATCCAGTTCCGATGTGGCGGCAAGTCTCATGATCGAAGTAAGGGACGGGGCTCCCACCGTGATAGTAACCGTGCAGCCAGCAAATTTCATTTGCCGATGTTTGATGGTTCACCGAAGACTACGGCCAAGTCTTGGGTGGAGAAACTAGACCTCTATTTTCAGCTTAACCAGATGCCAGAGAGGGAGGCCATTAAGATGGCTGCATTACATTTAGAGGGTGAGGCCCAGAACTGGTGGTTTCATGGGTTGACGACACTGGGGCATTCCGCAGTGACTACATATGCTGAGTTCACCAGGAGAGTGGTGGAACGTTTTGACCAGAAGGACCCGGATTAGCCTTTCCTCGAGCTGACCAAGCTCAGACAGACAGGGAGTGCAGAGGCATACATCTCAGACTTCTTGAGGGTTTCAGTGATGGTACCTGACATATCAGCAGCTCGGTTGATCACGATGTTTGTAGAGGGGCTGTCAGAACCACTTCGTGGTCTAGTACGGTCGAACAAACCGGCTACACTTCAGGACGCTATCAGTAGGGCCCGTGACCTACAAGATGTCTTGCCTAGGACTCGGCCACCTTATCCCCAGAGACAGGCTTTCCAGCCTAAGGGTAAGGACACGAGGGTTCCGCCTCCCAAGGCGAATCCCGGACGAGGACAGTATGATGATGAGGCTAGGAGAGAGCTAAGACGGAAGCGATTATGCTTCACCTGCCAGGAGCCGTGGGCACCAGGACACAAGTGTACAGCAGGGAAGGCACACTTCATAGAGGTCTTCTCCGAGGGCAGCGGGGAAGAGGATGAGATGGATGATGAGGAGGCAGGAGAATGTTATGCAGCGCAGAGTACCTTACCACCTCCACCACCCGATGCAGGGGGGGCATCATTCGCACCTACTGGGGGAGCTCGAGCAGCATTACGAGGAGTCCCCAAGTATCTGACATTGCGCGTACGAGGGACAGTGCGCAGACAGCGTGTTTCAGTTCTAGTCGACAGTGGGGCCACCCACAACTTCATCGATGCCCAGATGGTCGCACGGAGAGGCATACCCACGGAGAGCTTTGATGGGTTTTCAATTTTGGTTCCAGGAGATCAGACCATGGCTTGTGCTCGATATGTACCGGAGTTATCGGTGACGATGGGCACCTATACATTGACCGATCACTTCTTTGTGGTGGACATTCCGGACACCAATGTGATATTGGGAGTTCAGTGGCTTATTACTCTGGGTAAGGTCACAACAGATTGGAAGGCCTTGGAAATGGAGTGGGATGATCCCAAGACGGGGAGGCATGAGAAGATCCGAGGACAGAACACATATCCGCCCCAGACAGTATCGGCACACAGCATGGAGGCGACATTCCGCAGGGGAGATATAGAGTGGGCAGTCGAGTTGCGGGCTTCAGAGATAGTAGATACGGGAAGGGCGGTGCACCCTAATCTACAGACTCTTCTCGACAGGTATGCAGTAGTTTTTGGAGACATTCCACCAGGACAGCCACCAGATCGGGGGTTTGAGCACACGATCGAGTTGGAGCAGGGGATACAGGCAGTGATCACCACCCCATATAGGCATCCCAAGGCCTATCGGGATGAGATAGAGCGGGCCATTCAGGAGTTGCTGGCCCTTGGGCACATTCGACCCAACACCAGTCCTTTCGCTTCTTCAGTAGTACTGGTGAAGAAGAAGGACGGCACGCTACGCATGTGCATTGATTACAGAGCTCTGAACAAGAAGACCCTGAAAAACAGGTACCCCATTCCCAGGATCGATGAGTTGATGGATGAGTTGAGGGGAGCACGGTTCTTCATGGATGAGTTGAGAGGGGCACAGTTCTTCTCAAAGATTGATTTGAGATCCGGGTACCATTAGATTCGCGTGAGGGAACAGGACATTCCCAAGACCGCTTTCAGGTGCCACTATGGCCATTTTGAGTTCTTGGTAATGTCCTTCGGGCTAACCAACACACCGGCCACCTTCCAGTCGTGTATGAACCACATCTTCCGCAGTCACCTGAGGAAGTTTGTGTTGGTCTTCTTTGATGACATATTGATATATAGCAGGACATGGGAGGAGCATCTCCAGCACATAGAGGCAGTGTTACATATTTTGGAGCAGCAGTTTTATGCTAAGCTCTCCAAGTGCGAGTTTGTATTGACGGAGATGCTGTACTTGGGACACATCATAGGGGTGGACGGAGTGAGGGTCCACGAGGAGAAGATCAGAGCCATCAGGGATTGGCCAGAGTCGAGAAACGTGATGGAACTTCGGGGGTTTGTGGGTATCTGCACCTACTATAGGAAGTTCATCAATAGTTTCTCTCAGCTTGCTGTACCCCTTACAGATCTGACGAAGAAGGGGGCATTCAGTTGGACAGAGACAGTGCAGTGAGCCTTTGACAGGCTCAAGGAGGTGATGAGCAGTTGTCCAGTGCTAGCATTGCCAGATTTCACGCAGCCATTCGTTCTGGACTGTGATGCATCAGGAGAGGGGGTCAGTGCAGTGTTGATGCAGGGAGGCCACCATATAGCTTTTGAGAGCCGGAAGCTCCTTCCACATGAGCGGTTGTATGCCATATACGACAAGGAGATGCTGGCCATCATGCATGCATTGGGCAAATTCTGGTAGTACCTGGTAGGTAACAGGTTCAGGGTGAGGACTGACCACAACAGCCTCAGGTTCTTCTTAGAGCAGAAGCAGCTTCAGGAGAGGCAGCAGAAGTGGGTCAGCAAGATCCAAGCCTACGACTTTGACATCGAGTATGTCAAAGGGAAGAACAACATGGTGGCTGATGCACTTTCACGCAGACCAACCACGTTGTCTCTGATGAGTTTGGACGCAAATTGGAGGGCTCGACTATTGGTGGAGTACTCCAAGGACAGGTTTGCTTGTGAGATTCTGGATGGACGGGTGACAGATGATAGGTACAGGGTGATGGATGAGATCATCTCCTACAGGGACAGGATCTTCTTAACTGAGGGCTCTCAGCTCAAGAAGAAGATATTGCAGGCTTCTCACGATTCACCATTGCCTGGCCATCAGGGGTTTACCAAAACCTACAGGGCCATCAGGGAGAGGTTCTCATGGAAGGGCCTCAAGGAGGATGTACTCCAGCATGTTAGGGAGTGTGAGGTTTGTCAGCGCAATAAGGGGGAGATGAACCATCCAGTAGGTTTGTTTCAGCCTCTTCCCATTCCAGAGGGGAAATGGAAGAGTATTTCGATGGACTTCATCACAGGGTTGCCCATGGTGCAGGGCAAGGACTGTATATTCATTGTTGTTGATCGACTGGCGAAATATGCACATTTTTTCGCCATATCCGCACATTATACAACAGCACAGGTGGCGGAGCTGTTCTTCAGGGACGTCTTCAGATTACATGGTCTTCCCAAGACCATTTTCAGTGACAGGGACAGCCACTTCATGGGCGGATTTTGGCAGGAGCTTTTCCGGCTAGTGGGGACAGAGTTGACACCGAGCACCAGCTACCACCCACAGAGAGATGGGCAGACAGAGATAGTTAACAAGTGGCTGGAGGGCTACTTGCGTAACTATGTCAGCGGGCAGCAGAGAGCATGGCTAAAGTGGTTGCACCTAGGAGAGTACTGCTACAACAACACACATCACATGTCTATCAGTATGTCTCCGTTCTATGCATTATATGGTTATCATGCTTTATCTTTTGTTGATGTGATGTTTGGTGCTAGCAAAGCTTCGAGAGCCAAGGATTGGATCCAAGAGAGTCAGGACATCCTCTGAGCTCTCAAGGATAACATGGCTACAGCACAGAACCAGCAGAAGCTGTATGCCGACAGGGGTCGGGTGGAGAGATAATTTGAGGTAGGGGACTTGGTCTACCTACGTTTGTAGCCATACCGACAGTCGACTCTGAAGCAGAAGGGAGCTGAGAAGCTCAAGCCTCGTTTTTATGGGCCTTACAGGGTGATACGTAGGGTTGGGCAGGTTGCTTATGAGTTGGAGCTGCCCCAAGGCAGCAAGATTCATAACATCTTTCACGTATCGTGCCTGAAGAAGGCATTGGGACAGCAGGTGACAGTGACAGGGGAGCTTCCGCCTACGGATGATGAGGGGCATTTGGTGCTACAGCCGGAGGCCATTATTGATACCAGGGAGAGGCAGTTGCAGAGTAGGACAATCCAGGAATTCTTAGTGTGGTGGAAGAATTTGCCGGATGAGGATGCCACTTGGGAGAGTGAGAAGATCCTGCAGCATCCATTACTACAGTTGCTTGGGGTCAAGCAACATTTTGCCGGGGGAGACTGTAATATTCGCAATTAGCGATAGCTAATTGGAAATATTAATTTTGATCAATTTTGACTTATTATATTCGGAGCATGAATAAAGTGAGTAAAATATTAATTAACTCACTTAGGATAAAACACTTTCCTAAGTCCACATCGAAATTAAGGGAGTGGGGCCTAGTGGCCAAGTGGACAGCGCAGGAGAGGGACGTAGACCACGTGGGCAGCGTGGGGCCTACCTCACGTAGATGAGAGGGAGAGCGTGGGCCAAGGAGCACGTGGAGAAGGTGGGGCCTAGGGAGAGAGAGGCCCAGCGTTATAAAAGGGAGGAGAGCCCCCTCATTTGGTCATTCATGTTTATGCATATTGAACTAGTCATTTCGACTTGGAGCACACTGGCTGTTTAGCTTGTCTGCAGTACTGTTCAGTACATCAGGTGTCTCCATTCAGAGATCCCACCCTTAGCCCCGGGAGACTTTGAGTGCTTTCTCGGGTGAGGTATTTCCATCAGCATTTTGCAGGAGGATCGGTGATTGCATTCACGGAGGAGCAGAGCATTTACAGACTGCGTAGTCTTGAGAGGGAGGACGCAGTCCATCTTGAGGGAGCTCCGGATTGGCACCATTGTGGAGGATTCAGGCCTGAGGATCGAGCAATGGGCCAACCCTTGCCTATTGGAGACATTTGCCAGAGTGGGAGACCATATTTTGGAGGACTGCATTCAGCACCGGTGTGGCCCTTGGGAGGATAGCATAGATCCTCAAGGGAGGCATTTTCGAGGGTCAACCATTTCAGAAACGCTCTTTTGGATTTTCTGGGTATTGTGAGTAGAGGCCGATTTCAGAGTATCAGATTTTTCTGAGTAGGGGAGCAGCCCCAAATACTCATTTTGTTCCAGCAGTAGCAGCAGCATGGCAGTTTTCCAGCAGCTTGGACGCAGAGCAGAGAGCAGCCATTTCCATTGATATTCTGAGAGTATTCCTACACTTTCCTAGTGCAAGTCGAGGTGCCATCATTCTGATCACCTCTTGTACCCATTTCTATTTCTCATTATAATAAAATGGCTTAGCATTCTCTCTATTTCATGTGTATCTGCTTCATGATCTGTTTCTAGCATTTTATATCTTGTTGTATGCTTTGTATTACTGTTTATTTCCCCTTTGGGATATTTCAATCCGTGTGAGTTTCTAGAACATTCACACTTCAACTTAATTAATTCTGATTAATTAGTCATATTCCCTAAGTTTAGACTTAGGAAATATTTAAAAACTGACTAATAATCTAATTAAGTCATTTGTAGGCGGAATTTCCAAAAACGATTTCTGGGGTTTGGAGATCTCAAGCATTCTAGTCTCTCCACAAAATTTCAAGACTAAAACACATCTGATGCTACAAAAACTAACATCAAAGCCCTTCCTTCTTCCAAGTCACCCAAAAATCCTACTCAAAATGCCCAAATGGAAAACAAGCATAAGCACCTGATTGCACAATGAAAAATATACCTTTTGGGTTGGATTTCCCACCTTCTAACATGCTCTCTCGAAATATGGGTAGGGAAATATATGGCTAATGTAGGGAGAGGAGATCAAATGGCACAATATATTGGCTACATCGACGACTATTAGGGGCTGCCGGCTGGAGAGATAATTAGGAGAAAAAATGCTTTCATGGGGTCATCCACTTTTGGTGGGTAATAGGCCTGACTCAGATCTCTGGACAAGGGGACGAGTTTTCTAGACCCTGTTGATCCAATGGTCATGTGGACCGAGATAAAGGAAATTGTGGAATAGGGCTTGTAATGTGCCGAGGAGAGTGAAAAATATGAAATGGGAAATCGAGACCACACTACCAAAATCAGGGTTTCCCAAGTAGTGTCCTTCCTAAATCCATGGGCCATTAGGGGAGGTCCCATTGGACTAGGATTGAAGATTAACCCTCCATTTAAGGTGAGGGAACAAAACCATGGTCAAAACCCTTCCTTCTTCTAGGTCACCCAATAATCCATACCAAATGCCCAAATTAAAAAAAAAAACATAAGCACCCGATTGCACAATGAAAAACATACCTTTTTGGGTCAGATTGCCCATCTTCTAACATGTGCTCCTAACAAATGGGTGAGGAAATAGACAATTGATGCAGGTGGCAGAGATACAATGGTACATCACATCAGCTACTTGGTGGCTGCTGGCTACCGGCTAGAAGAAGATGAATAGAAGAAACACTCTTCTAGGGGTACCCACTTTTGGTGGGTAACAGGCCCAAATACCAAATTATTTTTTAATAGGCTCTATTACCTATTTGATTAGCAAGTCTGCTAAGATCCGTGCAATCCATTGGATGGGCACACACAGGACAAAGGCTCAATGCCATATCAGCCAAAACCCTTGCTATTTGGCCCCAACTTCCTAAAAGTTCAAGGGAGGAGTCTCACATGATACCTCAATCACTTCCAATAATGGGGTCGAAAAGTGGTGGAGTTGTCAATTATCGGGGTTGTCCTGCTGTTTTTGAGTATGATAGTGCAGTAGAAAAATAAAACAACGAATAAAATTACACCACACATTGTAAGATATAGCATGTAACCACTCAAATATACTGGAGAGAAATAATCCGAACCAATTATGGTGTTATTTCTTAGTGTAGACAACTGGTTAAGGACTTATGAACCAAATTAGCTCGTTGTCCTATTATATCAGACTGCAAAAGCTACAATAGATGACAGGGACAACAACCTATTTAGTTTTAAATTACCACCCAATGAGTTCCAAAGCACTCCTAGATTATAGATCTAGGAGTGTGAGGTTTGAGACATGAAATATAGGCCCTTGAAGGCCAAATCCCAACTCGTAACAATAGAGTGACAATTTCCAACATTGGAAATTGTATTTTCTATGGATTTGGGATCAAATCCCTCTAGGCTAATGCCTAGGAAATTTCATATATAAAATATACTTGAAATATGGATGGAAATTCAATGTTTGGGCTGTTGTGGTCTGTCCTCACTTTGAACCTGTTCCCCACCAGGTACTGCTAAAACTTAGCCAATGCATGCATGATGGCCAACATCTCGTTGTCATATATAGCACACAACCTCTCATGTGGCAATAGCTTCTGGTTCTCGAAAGCTATGGGGTGGCCTCCCTACATCAAAACTGCGCCTATCCCCTCCCCTGATGCATCACACTCTAGGACAAAGGGCTATGTAAAATCTGGCGATGCCAAAACCGGACAGTTGCTCATCACCTTCTTGAGCCTGTCAAAAGCCCTCTGTGTTGTATCACTCCAACTGAATGCCCCCTTTTTGGTAAGGTTTGTAAGGGGTGCAACAAGTTGGAAAAATCCCTTGACGAACTTTCGATAGTAGGTGCAGATACCCACAAACCCCTGAAGCTCCGTCACATTCTTTGGCTCTGGCCAATTCCTGATGGCCCTAATCTTCTCCTCGTGGACCCTCACTCTGTCCACCCCAATGATGTGCCCCAAGTAGTGCATCTCTGTCAGCCCAAACTCGCATTTGGAGAGCTTAGCATAAAATTGTTGCTCCTCCAAGATGCACAATACAACCTCAATATGCTGTAGGTGCTCCTCCCATGTCCTGCTGTAAATCAAAATGTCATCAAAAAACACTAACACACACTTCCTCAAGTGACTGCGAAAGATGTGATTCATGCATGACTGAAATGTGGTCGGAGCATTGGTCAGCCCAAAGGGCATCACCAAGAACTCAAAGTGGCCGTAATGACATCTGAAAGCGGTCTTGGGAATATCCTGCTCCCTCATGCGAATTTGATGGTACCCGAATCTCAAATCAATCTTCGAGAAGAACTTTGATCCCCTCAACTCATCCATCAACTCATCTATCTGTGGGATGGGGTATCGGTTCTTCATGGTCTTCTTGTTTAGGGCTCAGTAGTCAATGCACATCCTCAATGTGCCGTCCTTCTTCTTCACCAATACCACTGAAGAAGCAAAGGGGTTAGTGCTAGGACGGATGTGCCCAAGAGCTAAGAGCTCATGGATGGCCCTCTCAATCTCATCCCGATAGGCCTTAGGATACTTATAGGGTGTAGTGATGACAGCCTGGATACCCTGCTCTAGCTCAATCGTGTGCTCAAATCCTTGATTTGGCGGCTGCCTTGGTGGTATCTCTCCAAAAACCGCGGCATACCTGTCTAAAATGGACTGTACATCTAGGTGTACGGTCTGCCCTGTAGATCCTGCCTCTGAAACATGCAGCTCCACTGCCCACTCTGTCTCCCTTCCGGAAACCTGCCTCCATCCAGTGTGCTAAAACTGTCTGTGGTGGGTAGGTGTGCATACCCTGAATCTTCACGTGCCTCCCAGTCTTCTTATCCGTCCATTCTATCTCCAAGGTCTCCCAATCAGTGGTGACCTTTCCCCGCATGATCAACCACTGCACCCCCAATATCACGTTGGTGTTTGGAATGTCCACCATGAAGAAGTGATCTGTCAGGGTGTACATCCCCATAGTCATTGCCAAGGCTGGCACATACCTGGCACACTGCATGGTCCAGTCACCTGGAACCAGTACCGAAAATCCATCAAAGATCTCCGTCGGTATGTGTAATATTCCTAATTAGCGACTGCTAATTGGAATATTCGATTTTGTTCAGTTTTGCCGTCTATAGTTTATAAATAAATTAAAAGTGAGTGGAGAGGGTCTAACTCACTTAGATGGAATAAAACACCTTCCTAGTAGCACAACATTGTGACTTAGGGGGAGCCAAGGGGGCCAAACACCACGTAGAGAAGGGTGCCCACGTACACTCTAGAAGCTACTGCGCAGATAAGGATGAGCACGTGGAGGAGAGAGAGGCTACGTTGGGGTTTGGAGGGAAACCAACGTTATAAAAGATGGAGGAACCTTCTCATTTGATTCATTCTGGAGTTGATGATATTGAGCTAGACGTTTGTCTTCTTGAGCACACTGGCTGTTTAGCCTGTCTGCAGCACTGTTTAGTGCATTGAGTGTCTCCGGTCGGAGATCTCACCCTTAGCCCCGGGGGACTTCGAGTGCCTGCTCGGGCAAGGTTATTTCTTTAGTATTTTGTGAGAGGTTTTGTTGTTTGGGTTTGCTGCGGAGCTGGGCTTTCATAGAGACTGCGCAGTCACTGGGAGAGAGGATGCAGTCCATTTTGGAGGTGCTTCGGATCGGGATTTCTGCAGGAGATTGAGCCGAGATTTTGAGCAGAGGATCAACCTTTGCTAGTAGGAGGATTTTGGGGGAGTTTGAGGCAGTGTTTCAGCTATTCTCATTTAGCCTCTGCGCAGAGCCTTGGAGGCTAGCGTAATTACCTGAGGAGGTATTTTCTGGTGGTTTTTGGGGGTTGGCCATTTTTGATATAGTTTCTGGGTTTTGTCCGAGTTGGTGAGTAGAGGAGCAGATTTTCAGCTCATTTCGGCAAGGGGATCAGCCCCTTGTCTTCAGTTCATTCCAGCAGTAGCAGCTACACGGCAGTTTTCCAGTAGCTGGGACGCAATTCAGAGAGTAGCCATTTCCTGTATATTCTGAGAGTATTTCTTCACTTGCCTTGAGCGAGATTAGGTGCCATCACTCTGATCACCTGTTGTACTTCATTATATTTCTCAGATTAATAAAATGGCTTAGCATTTCTTCTCTATGTTTCTGGATGAGTTGCCGTATTTGCCGTATTTCCTTCTATGATTGTATGTCTGTTGCACTGTTATTTGTTATATATTCTTGAGCATTCTAGTTCTATACCACTTGGTGAGTTTATCTTTCACTCTTAGAGTCTGGAAAGGGCCAGGTAGCCTCCGGATCTCGTCCTCTTTTCAGAGGCGGAATATCCGGTAAATGCCCTCCCAGTCCATCTCTGGTTGGAGTTTGCCATGTTTTAGAGATATCCTCGAAACAGGATATTACAGTGGTATTAGAGCATAGTTTTGGCTCAGCCTGTGGTCTATGACATCGGGGAAGAGACCATATATTTGTTACAGAGGCAGGAAGTACAGAGACCGTGAGCGTAGGTTGGAGAACACCTACGGAGAGGGAGACTGTGTTCGGGTGGTGGACACAGAGCAGGAGAGAGAGCCTGTGACAGACGCAAAACAGGAGGAGCCTGTATTAGATTCAGAGCAGAGAGGGCCAATGGCAGATGACACAGAGGCCAAACAGTTTGGGGAGGCACTCCTCAAATTAGTGCAGGATTTAGCCAGACAGATTGAGGTGATGGGTCAGAGATTCACCGCTGTGGAGGCTAGACAGCATGAGACCCCACGGGTTTTCCAGGTAGGAGAGGGATTAGGTACATCCCATCATTTGCCGGAGCATGGTGTTGCTCAGCATGATACTCCTCAGCCGATGGCTTCACGTGCACCTACCCGCTCTACCATGCCCACTTTCTTGGGTGTAGACACTGGGGCAGGAGCCCAGCAGGAGGCAGAGCCCGGACACATGGGCGAGTATTTTGCAGAGTATCAGGCCTATGGGCAGGAGTTCAAGGATGCTCTCTCATTCCGATATTTTGTGCAGCTCCAACGGGACAGTAGACCCCGCGACCATCATAGAGGGCACTAACATGATCATGATGGAGATTCCCACCGTGCCTCTAGCAGATTTCATTTGCCTACGTTTGATGGATCATCAAACAGTTCGGAAAAGTCTTGGGTGGAGAAGCTGGATATCTATTTCCAGCTTAACCAGACGTCAGAGACAGAGGCCATCAAGGTGGCGACATTACATTTGGATGGTGAGGCCCAGGACTGGTGGTTCCATGGGATGGTCACACTCGGGCATTCTACAGTGACAACATATGCCGAGTTTACCAGGAGGTTGATGGAACAATTTGACTGGAGGGATCCGCAACAACACTTTGTTGAGTTGACGAGGCTCAAGCAGACTGGGAGCCCAAAGACATACATTATAGATTTCTTGAGGGTTTCAGTGATGGTGCCAGATCTATCCGCAGCACGGATGATCTATATGTTTGTGGAGGGGTTAGCAGAGCCACTTCGGGGTCTAGTCAGGTCTACTCGACCAGCGACACTTCAGGATGCTATCAGCAGGACCCGAGACTTACAGGATGCATTGCCCAGGACTCAGACACCTTACCCCCAAAGACAGGGTTTCCAGCCCAAGGGGAAGGATGTGAGGATTCCGCCTCCAAAGGGGAATCCGGGACGGGCACAGATAGATGTGCTTCACTTGTCAGGAGCCGTGGGCACCAGGGCATAGGTGTGCTGCTAGCAAAGCACACTTCATTGAGGTCTTCTCCGATGATAGCGGGGAAGAAGATGAGGAGGAAGATGAGGAGGCAGGAGATAGTCAGACGACCCAGGATCAGTTGCCACCTCCACCTCTAGGGACAGGAGGTGCAGCTTTTACACCCACAGGAGGGACCCTTGCAGCTTTGCGAGGAGTTCCCAAGTATTTGACGTTGCGCGTACGAGGGACAGTACGTGGCCAGCGAGTGTCAGTTTTGGTTGACAGTGGGGCAACCCACAACTTCATTGACGCACAGATGGTCGAGCGGAGGGGTATACCGACCGAGAGCTTTGACAAATTTTTAGTCTTGGTCCCAGGAGCCCAGACGATGCAGTGTGCCCGGTATGTTCTAGAGTTGGCAGTGACGATGGGTACCTACACCGTGACCGATCACTTTTTCGTGGTCAACATACTAGATACCGATGTGGTATTGGGTGTTCAATGGTTGATTACTCTGGGGAAGGTCACCATATATTGGGAGGCCTTAGAGATGGAGTGGGATGACAAGAAGACTGGGAAGCATGAGAAGATCCGCGGGATGCACACTTACCCACCTCAGACAGTTTCGGCACACCGGATGGAGGCAGACTTCTGGAAGGGAGACATAGAGTGGGCGGTTGAGTTGTGGGCATCAGAGGCAGAGACCACCAGTCGAGCAGTTCATCCAGATATACAGGCCATCCTTGACAGGCATGTCGTAGTGTTTGGGGATATACCACCAGGTCGGCCACCGGACCGAGGGTTTGAGCACACCATTGGGCTTGAGCAGGGTATTCAAGTGGTGATCACTACCCCCTATAGGCATCTCAAGGCCTATCGGGATGAGATTGAGTGGGCCATTCAGGAGTTATTGGCTCTCGGGCACATCAGACCGAGCACAAGTCCGTTTGCTTCTTCCGTGATGTTGGTGAAGAAAAAGGACGACACCTTGAGGATGTGCATTGACTACAGGGCCCTGAACAAGAAGACTCTGAAGAACAGGTACCCTATACCCAGGATCGATGAGTTGATGGATGAGCTGAGAGGAGCTAAGTTCTTCTCGAAGATTGATTTGAGATCGGGGTACCATCAGATTCGCGTGAGGGAACAGGACATTCCCAAGACCGCCTTCAGGTGTCACTACGAACACTTTGAGTTCTTGGTTATGCCTTTTGGGTTGACCAATGCACCGACCACCTTTCAGTCTTGCATGAACCATATCTTCCACAGTCATCTGAGGAAGTTTGTATTGGTCTTCTTCGATGATATACTCATATATAGCAGGACTTGGGAGGAGCATCTCTAGCATATAGAGGCAGTACTACGCATCTTGGAAGAGCAATAGTTCTATGCTAAGCTCTCCAAGTGTGATTTTGGGATGACGGAGATGTTGTATTTGGGTCACATTATTGGAGTGGATGGAGTGAGGGTCCATGAGGAGAAGATTAGAGCCACCAGAGATTGGTCGGAGCCGAGGAACGTGACGAAACTTCGAGGGTTCATTGGGATATGTACCTATTACAGGAAGTTTGTCAGAGGTTTCTCACAGCTTGCTGAACCCCTTACAGATTTGACGAAGAAGGGGGCATTCAGTTGGTCAGATACAATGCAACGAGCCTTTGATAGGCTCAAGGAGGTGATGAGTAGCTGCCTAGTGCTTGCATTGCTAGATTTTATGCAGCCATTTGTCTTGGAGTGTGATGCGTCGGGAGAGGGGATCGACGTAGTATTGATGCAGGGAGGACATCCTATAGCCTTTGAGAGTCGGAAACTCCTTCCGCACGAGAGGTTGTATCCTATATACGACAAGGAGATGGTGGCCATCATGCATGCCTTGGCCAGATTCCGGCAGTATCTGGTAGGGAATAGGTTCAGGGTGAGGACTGATCACAACAACCTCAGGTTCTTTTTGGAGCAGAAGCAGCTATAGGAGAGGCAGCATAAGTGGATCAGTAAGATCCAAGCATATGACTTTGACATTGAGTATGTCAAGGGTAAGACTAACGTGGTAGCAGATGCCCTTTCACGTAGACCAACCACGTTATCTCTTATGAGCTTGGATAAAGATTTGAGAGCTCGACTTTTAGTGGAGTACTCCAAGGACAGATTTTCATGTGAGGTGCTGGATGGACAGGTGGCAGATGACAGGTACAGGGTGGTTGAGGAGATCATCTACTACAGGGACAGGATCTTCTTGACTGAGGGATCTCAGCTTAAGAAGAAGATACTCCAGGCATCACATGATTCTCCATTGGCAGGCCATCAGGGGTTTACCAAAACCTACAGGGCCATTAGAGAGAGGTTCTCATGGAAGGGCCTCAAGGAGGACGTACTCCAGCACATCAGGGAGTGCGATGTTTGTCAGAGAAATAAGGGGGAGATGAGCCATCCCGCAGGATTGTTGCAGCCTCTTCCCATTCCGGAGGGGAAATGGGAGAGCATATCGATGGATTTCATCACAGGGTTGCCCATGGTGCAGGGCAAGGATTGTATCTTTGTCGTCGTTGATCGGCTGACAAAGTATGCGCACTTTTTTGCCATTTCCGCGCATTACACAGCAGCACAGGTGGTCGAGTTGTTCTTCAGAGAGGTTTTCAGGCTGCATGGTCTTCCTAAGACCATCATCAATGACAGGGACAGTCGTTTCATGGGAAAATTTTGGCAGGAGCTTTTCCGATTGGTGTATACAGAGTTGATAGTGAGTACCAGTTATCACCCACAGACGGATGGACATACGGAGATAGTTAACAAGTGGCTAGAGGGCTACTTGTGTAACTATGTTAGTGGGCAACAATGAGCATGGTTGAGATGGTTGCATTTGGGGGAGTACTGCTACAACACGACACATCACATGTCCATTGGTATGTCACTGTTTTATGCTTTGTATGGGTACCATTCCTTATCTTTTGCTGATGTGATGTTCGGTGCTAGAAAGGCTCCTAGGGCCAAGATTTGGATCCAGGAGAGTCAGGACATCCTCCGAGCTCTCAAGGACAATATGGTTACAACACAGAACCAACAGAAGCTGTATGCGGACAGAGGTCGGGTGGAGAGACAGTTTGAGGTAGGGGACTTGGTCTACCTACGATTACAGCCATACCGACAGTGATCGCTGAAACAAAAGGGAGCTGAAAAGCTCAAGCCTCGCTTTTACGGGCTGTACAGGGTGATACGCAGGATTGGGCAGGTTGTGTATGAGTTGTAGCTGCCCCAAGGCAGCAAGATCCACAACGTTTTCCATGTATCCTGCCTGTAGAAGGCACTGGGGCAGTAGGTGACAGTGATAGAGGAGCTACCACCTACAGATGATGAGGGGCACTTGGTGTTGCAGCCAGAGGCCATTATTGATACCAGGGAGAGGAATGGGTGCCCAAAGCCATAAAAGCAATCATGAATCATATGAAGGTGAGAAATGATGCTATAACAGATGCCCCCTAATATACGAGGTTAGAAGGGGTACATGATGGCCGAAATGTATTATGCACATAGAAAGAACTTCGCAAGGACAAGAGAGGACTTCACCAGAGTTCAGCCTGCCAAAAACCAATGAAAGAAAACAGAGAGTCAACTCGTGCTGAGGCGGGCATAACCATGCTCAGTAAAAAATACATCATATAGAAAGTACTGAATAGATCCAACATGTATACAAGTATAACTGAACTGAAAGTACATAATGAATCATCTGAGCATGGCCCGGAAGTGTAAATCTGAATCAATGTCCAAGTATCACATATAAAAAGCTGATCAAAGATGTTGCAAGTGAATGTCTGATCAAATAAGTAACTGAATCTCCAAGTACCAAATCATAAAGGGTGGAACAAACGGTACTATCACGCAACTCGGGAGCCAACATATAGGATGCTGCTGTACTGAACTGCAACATATAAGAGTGGATGACATCACTGGCAGAAACTGAATGGACTGTCAAAAGTGAACCGAGAAATGCTGATGCAACCCGAGGTCTTCACCGATCATTATGGCACAATTCTACACAATGGGAATAAATGAGCTGAAGTCGACCATGTGAGAAATCGTTGGATTACCGGTCAATGATGTATACCGTTAACCAACGCGAGACAACCCACCAATAATGAAAATGAGTGTCAAGGTGCCCCAGTACAATCTAACAAGTGCGAATGAATGAGTTGAAGTTGAACACTTGAAAGAATCTACCAATTAGGAGGCAATGATGAATCCCCACTGTCGATAGCGAAGAGTCTGCCACTGATGACTGCAAACCCTAAGGTACTGACAAAAAGACTCTAGACCTTATTCCCAGAGCAATGAGTCGGAGTCGATGGGAAAAGATCTCCTGGAAGGAAGGCATTAAGGCATCCCACATCAGTCCAGCGCGAGTGTAACCCGCAGGCCAAGATTTGGAAGGAATCGGACGAAGGAGAGTGATGGAACCAAAACCGAAGTACGTTTCCGACGTGCACAAGATGAAGCTAGCGCACGGAAGAAACCCTCTGAACCAACCAATAATGAAAGCTAACACAGAGGCGAGAAATCCATCGATAGGGTCAAATGGAAATCAAGGTACTGCACGAATCCCAAGTGTGATAATGTGTGCTGACGTCGAACACAGGGGAAACCACTCAGTCAAAGACCCATAATGATGATCAAATGCTGAGCACAAGGTCACCTATCAATGATGGAAATAGGCCCAGGGTGCGGCTCTAGGTTTGCTCTCAGAGAAATGTGTCGTAGTCGATAAGAGACAAACCCACCGGCAAGAAGTCAATGGGGACCTTCTCAAACCAGCACGAGCAGAAGACCAAAACATCTGATGTGATAGAACAAGATACTGACCAGACCGGGAAGGCCGACTGAATAATGAGTCAAGAGACACCGTAGAATGGCCGACTCTGGTTAGACTTCCCTTGAACAAAAGCACGACTCATGATGACCATGGCAGTAAAAGTGACACTGTATAAGTCTGTTATGCAGGAGGCAAAACAAACTCTCCATATGATTGGAAGAGATAACCAACCAGGGGAGGACTGACAAGTGAAACAAGGAAAAGGCTGAACCTAGGTCAAAACTAAAAACCATCCCAAATGTAGGAAACATATATAAGTATATGTGCTTTGTTCAAGGGCGACAAACTGACTCTGTATTGCCATCAAAACAACGAAGATACATCCCGTTCCCGCTCTTTTTGTTATATTTGATTTTTTTGTCTTTTTCATATAATAAGCCTGAAAAAGAATAAAAGAATGCTATGGTACAATGGATAGAACGAGTATCAAAAAATTAGATGCACTAGTTCCTGGGATTGGAACAATCCTATGCTCAATGCAAGGTGGCGGAAACTGGTAAGCGATACTCAAAGGAACGTTCCATCCATGGGTAAAAGGGTGTCAAGTCGCAATAGCTAAGTGCATGCAATGGTTAACTTGTACAAATAGTCAAGGTCAAAAGTTGGCTTAAACACTGAGTCCAAATGAAGCCGGCTAAAGGCCAGGATAAACAAGTAGCCAATATGCAATGCAATAATACAACTTAACGACACCAGGGAGCCTCTAGGGTAAAAGCCAGAAAAAATGATAGTGATGAAGAAGAAGAATGAAGCTTCAACACATAAGACATGGCGGGACTAAAGAGGACTCCCGAGCCTACATAAAACGCAACATGGGCAACAAGTGATAGCGAGGAACTAACTAGGAAGCCCATGTAAAGGAAGGCTCTATCACCAAGTCATGATTAAATAATCGGCGAGTGAAATGGGTGTAATAGTCATGACCTGATGGGATCGACCCTATGGCAAGTGATCAGTATGGAGGCTAGTATGCAAGGTGCAACGGAAAGTGATTTCCCTAACCTATATGCCAGTGAAGATCATATACCTGCCGTGACGAGTCGGTAATCATGGATCAAAAACGGGAAAAATCTCAAATTCATCAAAATGTACCTAAAAACATACCAAACTGGGCACTTCCAAGCATCTGGGTTATGCAACTTAAGATAGATCGAAAAAATGAGCATAACAAACTTTTGCGAAAATTTTCAACTTTTTAGGCATAAATAGACAAATTACCTCATATTTGGTTCATTATTGCATTGTTGATTTAGAAAAAAGTGCTCTGGAGAAAAAAAATTCTTTCGTCAAATCAGGAACAATCGACCGTCGAATCGCACCGAATTTGTCAGGTAGGCTCCTCAATCATCTTTGCAAATCATTTTGTTCGTTTGGAAATTAAAATTTAGTGAATTTCACCATTAAAACCCTTGCTAAAAAACTCGGACTTGCGCATACGCAGGTTGGTAATAGGAAAGTTGCGTACACACGCGACTGTGCATAGAAAAAGTCACGTATGCGCAGGTCCGAATCAAAAAATGCGTGGCTAATGGATGATTTGTTGAAATTTGACAGGATTACAATCTCATGGAGGGAGCGTGAACATAGCGCAATTGATCAAGAGGTCATGCAAGATCGAGCATCGCAAAATATCCTTCGGAATTGCGGATTGTTCAAATTTTTCAAAATGCCAAATATGAAAAGCAATGCTCGGTTGCTAGAAATGCTCGTCAATTACTGGGAACCAGACCAAGATTGTTTCATGATAGATCAGATGCCAGTACGCATTGAAGTGGAAGACATATACTTTATTACTGGACTCTCCTGGAGGGGAGAACTAGTAGACTTGCACGGGAAGCCCCTGGGAGGGCTAACCGTGGAAGATTATGTCCACGTGTATTGCGTAGAGGGTTCCAAGAAAGTTGGAACTCAGATTGCTATTAAAGATTTACGGGATTTGCACATGAAAATCCTCCTTTTCACCATTCGTAGAGTGGCAGGATCTGCCTCCCTACATCAGGCGTCCAGGACACAAATGAGCATAGCAGTAGAGTGCTTGACTCATGTGTATGATTGGTGCACAGCCCTTTTACTGAACATGAAACAACAGTTGACTCAATCCGCCAAGAAAAGACCAAACACTTTGGGTACGGTACTATTTTGATGACATTCTTCTTTGAGAAGCTACCAGCATTGAGACCCAGAGTTATCTCTACCATCAGTAGCCCGCGGGACCCAAGAATTGCCCATTGGGCGGACATGATGAAGAGATTAGGGGGAAGTGAAGTTCCCCGGACCACTTGGGACGATGAGTTCTTCCTTTGGTGGGGAGAACAAATCATCGCAGTGGACGACTATCCCTATGCTAGGATGGACTTTCGTGGAGATCCAGATCTAGTTCTTCCACCAGGCACAGCACGGGGCACAGTCGGTAAGTTTGCAAAATTTTTGACTTATATAATTTTTTTTTTGGATTTTTTCAAATATGTATGAAAATAAACATGTTTTTGATTGGATTCATAATGATTAACAATGTAAACATGATCATGATACAAATATTGGACCAGTGCGACTTGAGGGTTTCCCGCGCCACAAGCGTCGCATGGGCGAAGCAGATACAGTGGATTCAGATAGGACCTTCCAGGCTGTGCAGAGGAATTTGGAGGGGTTAACCCGCCAAATACCTATGGCTGCCCTGGAAGACCTGCCGGAAGCCATCCAGAGACGGGTGGTGGGAGTGCCCCGAGACTGGGTACGATTATTCCGCCGAGTTGCCACCGCGGTCACGTTCTATAGGAACACGACTTCTGGGCAGGGACCTCAGGAGTAGACAGATATTATGTATTAGATGACTGTATATTCTTTTTGAGACTGAACATGATCGGGCATAAGCCCAAGTTTTGTATGACCTTATGGATCCAAATTTTTGTAAAGTTTTTGAACACTCTGATGATATATATACAACGATATTTGATGTGATGTGATAAATGTATCAAATGTATGATGTCTTTGATGATTAAATTTTATTGTATGGAATGATTAATATGCCAATCAATCGCTTGATTAGCTAATGAGTCTGCTAACCAGTTGTCAGCTCGAGGAATATGAATGAAAGTTAAAAATTGAAATGATCTTTGTAACAAACGTACCCTCAAGAACAACCGTAATAAAAATGGGTCACGAACCCGATAAGTATTGTTCAACTGCGACACCACCAGCTGAGAGTCCAAGAAAACTACCAATGAATCAACACCCAAAGATATTGCCTCCGAGAGTAGATAAACAACTGCAGTGTATTCTGCTATATTATTGGAAGCAGGACCAATGCAGACCCATCTTGATACTAACAGCTGACCGGAAGGATAATGAAGCACCCAAGCCGTGGAAGCTAAGTTCCGGGTGTGTCTACTAGCACCATCGGTGAAACCAAAATGACTCATGACATCCAACACAACCTTCCAAAGCAAATCAAAAACATCACCAACTCATCAAAGATCGAAAATCAACCAGATATGTACAAAACAAAAACTACTATATACAAAAGAAATATGCCAGGCCGAAGCCTAGGTATAATACTTCTTCAAATAGAGCCCATTTCGGGGCTCCGACAACTCGTTCCCTTCGAAATCAACCAAGGTATACGATCCTTTCTTAAGGACTTTTTTAACGATGAAGGGGCCATACCACATAGACTTAAACTTTCCTGCCCCCAGGGCATCTTTTTCTTGGGCATAGACCAAAACAAGGTCACCTTCCGAAAAAACCCTGGGTTTGACCACCTTATCGTACTGAACTTTAACTCGGTTTTTATGCGCTTCATTCATCGTGGCGGCATCCCGATGCTGCTCATCGAGATGTTCCAGATGAAGGAGCCGTTCTTCAAGACTAGAAGTGTCAGGAAGAAGTTCAACAGCTAACTTAAGAGAAGGAATCTCGCATTCAATAGGAAATACAGATTCCACCCCGTGCACTAGCTGAAACGGAGTAAAGCCAGTTGCAGTTTTCACTGACGTCCTGTATGCCCAAAGTGCAGGATATAACATAATATGCCAGTTGGATCTAGCTTTATCAATTGTCCTTTGAAGAATTGTCTTCAAGGATTTATTCACGGCTTCCATTTACCCATTGGCTTGAGGATAATATGGAGATGAATGCTCCTGCCGGAAACCCAATTTGAGAGCCAACTCAGCCATCATACTATTCTGAAAATGACTGCCATGATCAGTGAAAATCTCTCTAGGAGTACCAAAACGAGCTATAACCTGGTTGAAAAGGAAAAGAGCTGCAGTCTCACCATCATTCCCAAAAGTAGGCATAGCCTCGACCCATTTCGTAAAGTAGTCTACTGCTACAATAATGTACTTGTGACCTTTAGCCGAAGGCGGGTTACAAGTAGTATAATCAATACCCCACTTTGTAAAGGGACCGACAGTAATGACTGGAAAAAGCAGAGCTGGATGAGCGCGCATTTTTCGAGTATAGACTTGACACGGATGACACTTTTTGACCGATTCGATACAATCCTTGAAAATCGAGGGCCAAAAGTACCCAGCACGCAAGATTTTTTGGGCTGTAGCAAGCCCAGATAAATGACCCCCACAAGATCCACTGTGGGAATCATTCAGCACAGCCTCAGCTTCTTCGAGATTTAAGCAGCGTCTTAGGATTGAATCAACCCCTCAACGGTATAAAGCATCACCAATAATCAAATAATTCTTGGCCAAGTGACGCAGCTTACGACGCTCATCTTTCGAAAAAGTAGAGGGAAACTTCGCAGTCTGGAGATACACAATGATATCCTCGTACCAAGGATCCTGTGGAGAGATAAGAAACAAGTGTTCGTCCGGAAAGGACTCATCATAGATCATCTCCTCTCCACAGGGCAACTCGGAGATCAATTCCGCAAAAACTAATGACTTCTTGGATTTGGTAGACATGAACTCAAGATCAAATTCCTGTAAAATCACAATCCATCTATTATATTTGCCCCCAATCACTCGCCTGCTGAGGACAAACTGAAATGGATTGGCAGCTGCCAAGACATAAGTTTTGCGAAGAAAAATGTAATGCTGGAGTCGCTGCACAGCATGAACTGCTGCTAAGGCTAATTTTTCTATCGGAGTGTATCGAAGTTCAGGTCCTACCAGTCCTTGACTAAGGTAGTAAATAACATGCTCTGCAAGAGCATCATCTTCCTGAACCAAAACCATACCGATGGTAGATTCTGCTGTAGCCAGATACAAAAGAAAATCTCTGCTATAATCAGGTGGACTCAGTAAAGGAGCAGAGGTCAATGCCTTTTTCAAAGCATCGAACGAGCATTGAGCGTAGTCGTCCCAAAGAAAAGGAACTCCTTTCTTCAACAGTCTCATATATCCCTTTGTAATCTCAGCATAATTGACGATAAACCTTTGAAGAAAATTAGACTTTCCCTGAAGACTTTGAAGCTGACGGATGGAGGACGGGGGAGGCAACCGAAGTATTGCCTCAACCTTGAAGGGATCTACCCTTATCCCTTCCCTAGACACAATGAATCCCAATAGCTGACCGGATGTAACCGCGAAAACGCACTTGTTCGGATTCAATCTAATCTTATAGAACCGACATCGTTCAAATATTTGCCGGAGGTGACCAGGATGATCCATCCTCTTTCGAGAATGAGCAGCTAAATCATCTAAGTACGCCTCGATAATATTTTTGATGTCGTGAAAGGCATATGACATGGCCCGCTGAAAGGTAGCCCCAACATTTTTAAGACCAAAAGGCATCTTCTTGTATGCAAAAGTACCCCAGGGACAAATAAAGGCAGTCTTATGTTGATCTTCAGGACGGATAGTAATTTGATTATATCCGGAGAAACCGTCCATGAAGGAGAAAATCTCATTACCGGCACACTCGTCAATGATCCGATCGATAAATGGTGTGGGGTAATTATCTTTAGGACATGCTTTATTTAGGTCTCTGAAATCGATGCAAACTCGAATCGTTCCTTGCTTTTTATCTACGGGAACGGGATTTGAAACCCATTCAGTCAAAGGAACAGGGAAAATGAATCCCGCCTTAAGCAGCTTTTCAACTTCAGCTTTGATAGCTGCTGCCTTCCTAGGATTGATCGGACGAAGTTTTTGCCTCACCGGCTTAGCGTTTTCATACGTCTTGATCTCATGCTGGACGATAGATGGGTCTATGCCAGGCATTTCCTCATAAGACCAAGCAAAAACATCCCTATACTCTTTGAAGAGCTCGGTATAGATTTGAACCTCTTCATGGGAACATTAAGCTCCAATGAAAACGTTCTCGATAATGTTGGGATTCCTGGAGATGTTCACCGGGATAGTAGGAGAGATCACAACCATGTTCCCTTCAGCATAAACCTGTGCTGGTGCTAAGGGGCTCAAGACTGGGTGAACAGGTCCAGGAGACTGAGGACTTGGAAAACTAGCTTCGACTTCGCTCAAGTCAGGTAGGAAGTAAGACCGATGATGCAAGTCATCCCACGGTCTCTCTATACCTGTCATTGCTTCCAGGATGGCCTCTTCGGATGGAAGAGTGGTATCTAGACAATCCTGGGCAGAAGAAGAAGTAAGCGTCCAAGCCGGAGCCACATCACCATCCAACTCTTCCGGTGAAAGAGGAGCTGGATCAGATTCTGCAGTGTCAACAATAGACTGATATGCAATCTCAGCTGCAGAAATAGGAAATGCCATTCCACCCACTTGACCTTCCGCTAATGTGGCAGTAGGGGAAGGTAAGGTCCAAGGGTCCGAAAAATAATGAGTTCTGAAGAACTCTCTTCGAAGAGGAGCCTTGGAGGATGAAATTGCATTAATATGAACTGTAGGAGGAGGAATATCAAAAGTACCCATCAAGGAAGAATACATTCCAACTCCTAAATTCTCAACAGGCGCCTTAGAATTATCCAACTTAGGAATAGATGAGTCAGTAGACGCATTCGGGTCTACAGGAGGACAGTCCAGTTGATCCACTGTAACAATCCTCCCTTCATGGGGGAAACATATAATTCGAAATAATGAGGATGCAATGGCATCCATCTCATAAATCCAGTTTCTCCCCAACAGAAGGTTGTAGTCCAAGCTTGCATCCACTACCTCAACCTCTATATTGATAGTTTTTCCCCCAACACAGATGGGAAAAGCTGGGACAATACCATGGGGTCTGTGAGAATGACCATCGAACGCAGTCAGAACAGTGCTAGATGGAACAGCTTTGGGAGATCCAAGTGTCTTCCAACATGCGAGAGACATCACGCATGTGGAAGCACCCTCATCAACAACCATCCGAAAGATGTTACACTTCCGGTACGATGATTTAATATGAAAATCCATGTGATGAGGAAGTCTCTTCTTAAAATTAGTCATATCAAAAGTAATCAGAAGAGAATTTTTCGGATCAATAGCCCCAATGGCAGTGAGCAAAGCACTGCGCTAAGCCGGACAAGACTGGAGTACCTCTAAAGCCAACATAGCACAAGGAATCTGCGCCAGATCTTCCACAATCGAGTAGTTCTAGGCAGCCCTAGCGTTTGGATTAATCGTTGATCGCTTAGAAGATGCTTTGGGCATCCGAGGCATAGACTCAACAGTAGGCTTCGTAATGTGAAGCGGCTCAGTAGCATCAGGGACTTCCTTAGCTTTCGAAGACTCTTCTCCGCCATAATCACGGGATCTCGTAGCGATATCCGCGTGAGCACTCATCATGAAAATGTTCGATGGAATTTCCCCTTCCTGGGTGCCCCCAGAGGAAGCCCCAGGATTTTGGTTCGCGCCAACAACTAATTGTTGCCCTTGGGGAAAAGGGTTTTTTAACACAGCCTGGGAACTAGAAGAACCCTGCTGGGCTAACAAGCACTGCGCATCCTGAATTTTAGGGCAAAGGTGTGTAAGATGGTCTCCAGCACATAGCTTGCATGGAAACTTCACTTTCCTTTTCTCCTTTGGACCCTCACCAACATGCTCGTTGGTTTTATTTGCATTACCCTTCCCGTTCTTGCCCTTTTTCTTATTATTTCGTCCCTTCTTCTTCCCTTTGGATTGTTGATTTCCTTTGGGATCAGAAGCTTGGACAACATTTATGGACAAAGACTGGGAAGGTGATGACTCAGCAGGCACAGCCTGACCAGAAGGAGCAGATTGTAAAGACAACTGCTGCAATTGAGTAAGCAGGCTGGCTGCACCAGTATTGATCGATCCAATCAGTCCGTCGCCATGAGGACCGGGCTTAGTTTTCGACAAATCTAATTTGGAGCGAGGAGCATTGGGCAAATACTTGTGAAGGACCCCAGACTGAGAATATATCAACTCTAGATGTTGGGCCCTAAAAAAGGCCTGCTCCTCAGAAAATACCCCGGAGAGGGATACATCTTTCGAAATATCTAACTGCAGGGATTTGAGAAACCATTCCAAAAGGAATTCACCTGGAATATGAGCTTTAATCAGCCTCTTCCTTCTCCTCCATTCCTGGATGTGATTAGAAATGTGGGTTGCATCGTCCCGTTTAAAATTGGCTAGGAGTTCAGTCCCAGCATCATATCGGACAGGCAACTGGAAATGGTTCAGAAATGTAACAACCAGTTCTCCAAATGTAGCAAAAATGCCCCCAGTTAGCTCAATATTCCATTTGGCAGCGTTTCCAGTTAGGGTGCGTTGAAATAATCTCAACCTAATCGAATCATCGATCAGGGAGTTCGAAGAACACCATAAATGGAAAGTGGTAATGTGGTCAGCCGGATCTTCTCCATTCTTACCTTCAAACTTTGGAATGTCTGAAGGAAGTTTGGTGGGAACCGGAGGCCACCCCGGACCATAATGAATCGGATCATTAGTCAACTTCGACAGATCTGGCAAGTTTAACGTTGCCAGAAAAGGTAAGCGAGGTGGAGCCCGAGGATTCCATCCTTGATGGGATGGATTCCCAACATTCTGAAAAGAATAGCCTGGATTTGATAAGGCACCAGGTTGCCAGAAAGGACTCGTAGAAAAAGGAGAAGAACCTCCTCCCAACGCAGAGTTACCAAAGCCCAGACCAGTTCCCCCCGCTGAAGTATGAAATGAAGAGGAGAGCCCCTGATAGGGGTTCCAGGCATTAGAAAGAAGAGAAAAGGTCTGGTAAGCACTTGACGAAGGGAAATAAGTATTCCCTTGATGACCTGCGTAAAACTGATTCCCTACCCCCGCTGTAGTGAACACAGGGTTCCATCTTGTAAAAGTAGTCGAACTTTGCCCCCCAAACCAAGGGTTGAAACTCTGGGTCTGAGAAGTAAATGGAAAGGACCCTAAAGAAGGATTCGAACTAGGAATGTGTCCAGTTCCGAAGGGGAACCCTTGAAAAGAAGCTGATCCACTAGCCATGGAAGACATGGGTGTAGATCCAGCTGCAGCAGCAGAAAAGGAAAAAGAGGGATTCCCACTAGTGGGCATCCCTGAATAGAAGGGACCAGAATGAGAAGCCTGTGCTTGGGTGAACCCAAAGCCAAAAACAACAGCACTAGAAGCAATCGAAGATAAAGCAATAGTTCCCCCTCCTTCAACAGAAGCAGGGGTTTGAATGCCTGCAGCACTCACGGCAGAAGCCGCGTTCCCAGTCGTGGCCATCGAAAGGTACGAATGATACGGAAGATCTTCCGGTCTCTCAGACTCAGGTTCGATGTATTGAACAACGAACGGATAATTAGGAGGAAGAGGAGATAGACCTGACGCAAAAGGTTCAGGTACTTCTTCAATTTGAAAATCTTCTTCCTGAGGAATAAAACTCGCGAGGTGAGCGGAACGCTCCTCTCGGAACCGATACCAGAATCAGCTATGAAACCTTCAGACCTTTGTGGAGGATCTCTCTCCACTGCGTCAGACGTCACAGGGTGGTAACCACCTTCTAAATCACTCCTACGCCTTCTCGAAGAAGGCTCTGGACTCTCGGGAGATAACCCCTGGATTCTCCTCGATCGACGAGGCGCTTGATCAGCCACTTTTATAGATTTTAAATTAGACTCAAAAAAGTGAAAAGCTAGGCAAGCTAGGAGCAAAGAGCACTCACTATAAGAAAACTCCCAGAGATACAATCAAGCAAACAACCTCCAAGTATTTCCGCTCCGGGTGATGAGGACCGGACACCAAAATACAGGAAAGCGAAATATAGGACCTCTCGAAAGCAGTCTAGGATAATTACGGCCCAGAACAACTAGCAAAGGTATCAGAAATAGTTATGCCGACCTCCAAACGACAGCCTTTGCCGGCTCAAGCACCCAAGCTTCGCAAGGGCACCCCCCAAAAGTATTGCTGAAAGTGATGTGACGTCTGCCTCAGGTACCACAGGTATTCCCCCCCGCAGTCACCTGTGTGGAACCTAGGAGTGGCAACTATGGGCACCAATCCATGTCAGAAGCTGGGCGGAACGGTCTTGAGGTCAGATTCAGCTAATTAGAGAGGGGGTATCCCTCTTCTGAGCCTTCACTTCCCCTCTCGCTTGACTCTCTGGAGGAGAGCTTTCCCGGTCCACCTAATGGAATTGGATTTCGCTCAATTAATCAACTTCTATGTTTTGTTTGAGCGGCCTTGGAGAGTTAACTCTCCACTCACCTAATCCAAGGCCCTACAACCTAGCTAGTTGGTGTATGACACTTAGAAAACTTGCTAGTTGATTTTAAATTATATCGCTTATTTTAATGGGTTGTTATGTTAAGTCACAAGGATGCGGAAATGAAACTTATGATGTTTTGACGCAGAAAGAAATTAATAAAAACCAAACTACATGCAAATGCAGTTATTGTCTTTCGATGAAAAGCAACTTCTACACGGGTTCTACGAGATTAAAAATTGTATATTTTTTTTTTAGATAGCAAACTCACACTCACAAAAACTATGAAAGTGACTAAATGTTTAAATGCACCTAATGCAAATCACTACAAGCATGCAAATCCTAAGATGCAAAATCTCCTAAAGCAGAGTGAAATTTCCCAACAGTCCTTCAGTTTTAACTCTCCTTGGTTGTCTAGAAAGCTAGTTCCCAAAATCAAGAACTCTTAATATGAAGACACCAAAGAACGCTTAAAAATAAGAGGAAGAAATGAATGACTACTCCCTTCCAAAATCAAGCCAAAATCTAAAGGCAAGAAACTTCAACCAAGCTTCAAAAGACACAAAGAAACGAAAACAACAATGCAAAAACAAAAGCAAACAACAAAGCAAAATGCTTTTTGAGCTTTTGTGTTTTATAAAAGAGTTCGAAAAGACCAAGTGAAACTATAAAATCCCAAGCCAATCAACACTGAATTTCAAGCAAAAAACTTCCAAAATGCTCCAAATATTATAGGGCTAACTAGTAGCAAGATCAATACGAGCAAAAGAAGGCAAGAAAACTTAGCCACTCAGCCTAAAATAATAGTGCAACCTTGCCGCAAACAAAAACTCCAAAGAACCAAGAAAGACTCTTCAAAAGCTGCAACAAGACCTAACCAACTGAACTCAAGAAAACCAATCAAGAAATGGGCAAAAATCATAATGCCAAGCAAAACACAAAGACAAGAAAGAGTAAATGAGCAGGAGCTCTCTGTTCTGATGAAGAAGAACAACCAAGAATGCCCAGAAAGCAATCTTGGTACTCAAACCAGAAGTGCTAGCACAAGAAACAACACTTTGCCAAAAAGACTAGTTTTCAATCAAACGAAAGAGAGAAAAGAGCAAAGACCACTTTCTTCACACTCCAGAGGGTACAAAGACACTGTAGGAACAGGTCTCCACAGACAGAAAGCACTAAAAAGCCAAAGAATCCAAAATTTCAAAATCTGCCTAGGTATACGCTACTTCACAGTTTAGCAACAAGCGTGCATACGCAACTGTGCTAAAGGAAACACGCGTATACCCGAGTCCCTTTAGAAAAAATTGCGTGTATACGCGACTGTGTGCAGAAAAAAGAGCGTATACAAAGGTAAATAATGAAAAAACAAAAAGGATCAAGCTTGGATAAGAAACCAGGACTTCAGTCTGACTGAGAAAGAGTAAATTGGACTGCAAATGAAAGTTAAAACTGTTGGAAACCTATCAAACAGATGAAACCACCCAACAGGGGAATCACAAGAATGCGATCCCCAGCGGAGTCGCCAGTTCTGTTTCGGGGAAAATCACCCTAGAGGTTTGTTGGGCTTAAACCTCCACAGAGCAGGGCATGCTACTTAAGAAGGACTCACACAACCATACATGTTCATGAAAAACTAAATAGAGTAGATCGAGGAAGTTACCCGTAGGTCCTACGGTTGAAGAGGATCCTGCGGGGTCCAAACCCCCAGCAACCCTTCTTCCTTCTTAACCTGAAATACAAGAAGAAACAAGCACGAAGAACTGGTTGTACAGCATATATCTACTATAAATGTTAGTGAAATCCATATGAAACATTAGATAAACCATAATGAATGCTTAAATAACAATATTCTCATATATGTAAGCAGACACTAACACGTATATTTCGGGAACAAGATGGTACTTATGTATTATAAATAGCATGTACAAAAATAACGAGTGGAGAGATCACCTGAATCCTTCCACGATCTTCGAGCAGACCTTCGTCCGGATCCGTCCCACCCTTGCCTCGCTAAGATTCCTTCCGAACTAGTGCATACGAGATGACATATAAAGGAATGAGCATCTCCAAGAAACACAGGTTTCTTGTAATGAACTGGGAAGTGCAGGAGGCACGGGAATTCATACTTGGATAGGGAATACCAACAGAGTATAATATCAATAATTCTCTCTCTCCCTTAGGCCATACACATGAGGTGCTTTTATACTCCCTCAAAGTAGTTTCAACAATTGGAAACAGTTGGCCACGTGCTGGGGTGGTTGAACTACCAGAGTAACCATCAACCCAGCCCGAAAATAGGGAATTTTTATATATTTTTTAATGATTTTAATGGCATACGCGGAAAAGTGCATGTGGACTCGCGAATACACGCGGAAAAGTCTGGGCATAATCGCGTATGGGGATTTTTACACTGTTTTTTAGTGAATTTGTCCAAGTCTGTAGGAATGGGTGCCCAAAGCCATAAAAGCAATCATGAATCATATGAAGGTGAGAAATGATGCTATAACAGTTAGGATGGTGAAAACTATGCAGACAAAGCGCAGTCACAAGAAAGGGTGTGTGTTATTTGCAGTGCATATTTCTAGTGACAAAGGTAAGGATGTTGAGGATCTAGATGTTTTGAGTAGGTACCCATTTCTACCGTAGTTTCAGGATGTGTTTCCAACATATATTTCAGAATTGCCACCTCATTGGGAAGTATAATTTTCTATTGAGTTGGTACCAGGGGCAACACTAACATCAAGAGAACCATACATGATGAACACTCAAGAGTTGGTAGAGTTAAAGTTGCAGTTAAAGGAAATGCTCGGCAAGGGATACATTAGGCCAAGTGTATCACCTTGGGGTGAAACTGTATTTTTCATTAAGAAGAAGGATGACACTCTTAGGTTATGCATTGACTACAAGCAATTGAACAAGGTGACCATCAGGAACAGGTATCCATTGCCGAGGATTGATGACTTATTTGATCAACTAAAGGGAGCAACAATGTTCTCAAAGATTGATTTGAGATTTGGATATCATCAGGTACGCATCAAGGAAGATGATATTTACGATACAACTTTCCGCACCAGGTATGGGAATTATGAGTTTGCTGTAGTTCCATTTGGTTTGACATATGCTCCAACTACCTTTATGTTCTTGATGAATAGTGTGTTGCGTCCTTATCTGGATAAGTTTGTTATTGTGTTCATTGATGATATATTGGTATATTCTAAAAAAGAAGAAGAGCACGCCGAACACTTCGCAGCAATATTGATATTGCTGAGAGAGCATCAATTATATGTTGAACTCAACAAGTGTAGTTTCTTTCAGATTGAGGTACATTACCTAGGACATGTTGTCTCCAAGGAAGGCATAGTAGTAGATCCAGGAAAGATAAGAGCTATCATTTAGTGGGAAGCTCCTAGAAATGTGGATGAGGTAAGGTCCTTCATGAGGTTAGCAAGTCATTATAGGAGGTTCATCATGAAATTCTCCCAGATTTCTTATCCTATCACATCATTTCTAAGGAAAGGTAAGAAGTTTGAATGGATAGAGGAGTGTTCATCTAGTTTTGAGCAGTTAAAGCAGTTGTTGACACATGCTCTAGTGTTAAAGATTGCATACTCGAACAAAGAGTTTGTGGTATGTACATATGCTTGAAAGAGGGTACTTGGTGGAGTCCTTATGCATGAAGGACAAGTAGTGTTCTATGAGTCACGGAAACTGAATGAGCACAAGTAGAACTATTTGGTACATGATCTTGAGTTTGCGACAATCATCATGCACTGAAGATGTGGAAGCAATATATTCTTGGCAGGAGGTTTGCACTGATGAGTGATCACATTGGGTTGAGATACTTGTTTGAATAGCCTAATCTGGATGTTAGGTAAGCTAGATGGTTGGTCGCGATTAGTGAGTTTGAATTTGAGATTAAGTATATCAAGGGAAAATAGAACATGATGGTAGATTCTCTTAGTAGGTGTGTATAGGTGAATCATATAAAAATTATAAGCTCCTATGGGACAACTCTATAGGATAGGATCTTGCAGGCAGGTCAACATGATGATAGGTATAGAGGGCTCATGCATAGGTTACAACATAGTATAGGTACAGGTGTAGGTATCGTTAGTGGTAGATGTACGGGTACGAGCGCATGTATAGGTGCACAAGATGTGGATTATTGTCTTACAACAAATGGATTTGTCAGGTTTGGAGACAGGATATATGTGCCATACAATAGTGATCTCAAGAAGGTGATATTGAGGGAGTTTCATGCAAAAAAATACTCAGGTAAGCCAAGATACCATAAGACATTGACGACAATGAAGAAATGTTATTATTGGCCGAATCTAAAGAAGGACATGGCAGATTTTGTGACTAGATGTTTGAATTTTCAGCAAGTAAAGGCAAAGTGTAGGCATCTAGGTGGACTGCTATAGCTGATTTCTATTCCAGAGTGGAAATGGGAGGTCATTTACATGTATTTCATCACAGGTTTTCCCAAGACATCTAGATAACATGATTCGATCATGGTTGCTATGGGAAATTGACAAACATTGCACACATTATTCCAGTGAAAACTACGTATTTAGGTAGTGATGTGGCATAGGTGTTCATTAGAGATGTGGTCAGATTTCAAGGTGTTCCAAAGAATATTGTGTCATACAAGGATGCAAATTTCACTTCCAAGTTTTGGAAGGAGTTGTTTCAGGTTTGGGCATAGAGTTGGCCTTCAACACAACTTACCATCTGCAGACAGATGGGCAAACCAAGAGGGTCAATAGGATACTGGAGGACATGCTGAGGATGTATGTGATCCATCAACATCGAAAGTGGGAAGAGTATCTTCCATTGGTACAGTTCGCTTACAACCATGGGTATTAGGAATATTTGAAGATGAGTCTGTTTGAGGCATTGTACGGGTAAAGTTGTAATACTCTCATCAGTTGGAGTGATCTAGTGAACATGGTATTGATTGAACCAGACATGTTGGTAGAGATGGAACAAGAAATGCACGTAACCAAGAAGAATTTGAAAGCAGTACAGGATAGACATAAAATTTATACAGATCAGAACATGTTGTTTAAGGAGTTTCAGGTTGGGGAACATGTGTACTTGAGCATCAAGCCCAAGAAGAGCTCCTTGAGGTTTGGATCGTGTGCCAAGCTGGCACCCAAGTTTTGTGGACCTTTCAATATTATTGAAAGGATTGGTTTAGTATCATATCGACTTGCACTGCCTCTGACAATGAAATTCCATGGTGTTTTCCATGTGTCATTGCTTTAGAATTATGTTAAATAAGTTGATCATTTGATTGAATGGTCTGTATTGCAGGTGGAGCCAAATGGAGAATTCGAGCTGGAAACTCAATGTATATTGCAGAGAAAGGTGCTCATGCTCTGGAATCGAGCAATTTAAAGTGCAACGGAAGCAACTTGGACCCAATGAAGCTACATGGGAGATGGAGGATCACAAGAGGGCTATGTATCCTTAATTGTTTGTCAGTTGAGGTAAGACAATTTTTGTATGATGTTTTGGTATATGTTTCAGAATATGTTTGGGGTGATGTTTTGGTATATGTAGATATGTATATGGATGTAAATATCGCCATGAGCTACGTTATAAAGCTCTAATAAGCAATATGGGTGTCATTTCATTATAGTTGTCATGTTGTCATGTTGGTTTTCTTCTCAACAGGTTGATCATTGTAAATACTGCAATGAGCTAAGATATAAAGCTCCATGGGCAGTATGTTTTATTTTTAGCGGTTTTGCTGAGGTATAGGTGTGGTTGAACACCAAGGACAATGTCCCCCAAGGGGGAGGGTTCTGTAACCTCCATAGTGAAAATTTTATCTAATAAAAGTTAATCAAGGAAAAATAATAAGAGTTATGGGACACTTATTCCAAGTTGAACGTTGGGAAAAAGATCCCAATGTGGGTGTTCATTTGGTTTATTATGGTTAAGGAAATTGGAAAAGGCAATGGAAAAGGCATTTGGAAATGAAAAATGGAATTTTTGGCAATTTATTTATGAAAATAATGGAAAATAGGAGAAAAGGAAGGTGAAAGGTCACATGTTGCATGTGAGGAGGAAAATGAATAAAAATGATGGAAAATAATTAAAATAGAGGTCGCATTAATAAAAAGGCTTCTAAGGATCAATTGGTACCTTTTGTCAGTTCAATTTTGGAGCCCTCTCTCTATTCTCTCTCTCTCAAACTTGTACATTTTAACCCTGTACATAAATTATTTGCAAACAAATATTTAAAATATAAAATAAACAATAGCGAGAGCATAAAACATAAAACATAAAATAGATATACACAAAAATTTTCCCCTGGATCCAAAATCGGGACTACCAAATTGATTTTTCATTATATTTCTTTTAGTGCTACAACACATATATATACATGTCGAAGCATTCATAAACCCCAATCCATTAATCTTGGATTAGGAAAAAATTATAGTTCCCTTGATCGGATCTACAGACTTCATCAATGCATCTGCAACATTCTTCAAAGTGTCCACCTTTATGAGCAACACCCTTTTATCCTCAACCATATCTCTCACCAAGTGATATTGAACACCAATGTGATTTGTCTTTGAATGATAAGTAGGGTTCTTCGCCAAGAAAATTTCAATTTGGCTATCAAAGTCTATCCTTATAGCTCGCTACACCTACCCCATACTTGAACACAATCTATGCAACCAAATTGCTTCCTTGCTTTCATGAGTGGCTGCCATGTATTCTGCCTATGTAGTTGAAAGAGCCACTACAGACTGCCTTTTACTCATCCAACTGACTACACATCCAAACAGGCTAAACACATACCCACTTGTAGATCTTCTTTGGTCTAGATCTTCAGCCCAGTCTGCATCAATAAAACCACAGATGTCCAAAACTATGTCCAATCCTCATCTTCCCTAGTAGCACAAACCTTAATTACTAGTGCCACACAAATATCTGAAAACCTGCTTCACTGATGTCCAATGCTCCTTCCCTGGTTTTGACATAAACCTGATCAATACTCCCACTGCATGTGCAATGTCTGGTCTAGTATAGACCATTGCATACATTAGGCTACCCACTGCACTTGCATATGGAACACAGGACATATCCTCCTCTTCTTCTTGTGTCTTGGGACACTGTTCAGCATATTGCTTTACACCTACAGGAATAGGAACCTTCACCAGTTTATTATCCTGCATATTGAAACTCTTCAATATTGTCTCGACATACTTCCTCTGGTTTAACCAAAGTTTCCTCCTTGCCCAATCTCTCTTAATTTCCATGCCCAAAATATAGTGTGCAACACCAAGATCCTTCATGTCGAATTTGGAGAAAAAATGGGTCTTCAAATCTTGTATAATTTCTTTTTAATTTCCAATCAGCAACATATCATCCACATACAAGACCAAATAAATAACACGGTCACCAATTAATTTAAAATACACACAGTGGTCCTCTTTGCTTCTGGTGAAGCCAAGTCCCCGTATATAGGTATCAAATTTCTGATACCACATCCTTGGTGACTATTTTAACCCATACATAGAATTTTTTAACCTGCATACCAGTTCTTTCTTACCCTTCACCATAAAGCCTTCAGGTTGCTTCATGTAGATCTCCTCTTCTAGATCCCCATGAAGAAATGATGTTTTCACATCCATCTTTTCTACCTCAAAATCAAAGGCAACAACAACAGATAAAAGTAATCTAAAATCACCAAAATCAATTCCTAGCACCTAGGAATAACCTTTTGCTACCAATCGAGCTTTATATTTCTCCTCCTTGCCATCTATATTCATCTTCTTCTTAAACACCCATTTTCTCCCGATGGGCTTCCTTCCAGCCGGCAACTCCACAAGATCCCATGCCTCATTTTTGTGCAAGGATGCCATTTCATAAACCATGGCCTCCTTTTAGATTTTTCCATCCTCTGAATCCACAGGCTCCCTGACAGTTCTGGGATCATCATCAGTTATAGTTAAAGAAAAAATTGAACAGAAAGTAGATAGACTATACCTTTCTGGTTGCCTTCTTTCCTGAAATGATCTTCTCACAGCTGGAGTTTGTGGCCCTTCCTCTTATGAATCTTCTTCTGTTGTAGAGTCTGATTCATCCTCCTTTAGCTCAAACTATATCTTCTCAGGTTCCTTTGGTAGGAATTCATGTTTAACAACATATCTCACCTCTCTAAACACCACATCTTGGTTGTACACAACCTTCCTTGTTTTTGTGTCCCAAAGCTTGTAACCTTTAAACCATCCTTATACCCAATAAATATGCACCTTTCAGATTTATTACCCAACTTGATCCTTTTCTCCTTTGGAACATGTACATATGCATCACATCTAAATACCCTCAAATATGAAAGAGAGGGTTTTTTACCAGTCCATACCTCATGTGGAGTCTTATGCTCCAACGCTGATGAAGGTGATCTGTTAACCAGGTAACATGCAGTCTCCATTACTTCTGCCTAGAATTATTGTCCTAACCCAATACCACTGAGCATGCTTCTTGCCTTTTCCATCAACGTTCTTTTCATTCTTTCTGCAACCCCGTTTTATTGAGGTGTGTATGGAGTACTCTTCTGTCGTACTATACAACCCTTCTTACAAAATTCTTCAAATTCCTTCTTTCAAAACTCTCCACCATTATCTATCCTCAACACCTTTATCTTCTTCTATGTCTGGTTTTCCACTAGAGCCTTAAATTCTTTAAATCTGTCAAAGACTTCAGATTTCTTCCTCAAGAAATATATCCATGTATTCCTTAAGAAGTCATCTATCAATGAGACATAGTACACTGACTTTCCCAGTGATGGAACCTGCATAGGTCCAAACACATCACTGTGCACAAGCTCTAATATCTTGTTCGCCCTCCTAGAACCAGAAGGAAAACTCACCCGATTTTTCTTCCCATATACACAATGCTCACAGAAATCGAAATCCAGAGAGAAATTAGACATACCTTCTACCCTACCATTTCCATGCAGTATTCGAAGGCCCTTCTCTCCAATATGTCCAAGCCTTTGATGCCATAGCACGGTCTTTTCTCCAGATACTGCTAGGCTTTCCGGTCCACTTTCAGGAACCACAGAACTGTTTCACCCATCAATAACAGTGCTACCCTGAAGCTTGTACAGAGTTCCAATTCGAACTCTCTGCATTAATACCAGTGCTCCCTGAACCATCTTGCAGGTATCTTTCTCGAACATTGTTTTTACACCTGCATCATCCATATTGCTTACATAAATAAGATTTCTGGCCAATGCAAGAATATGCAGAACACTAGGAAGTGTTCTAATCCTTCCACCTTGTAGCTTCAACTTGACTTTTCCACGGCTGACATGTTATCATTCCGCCAGATTTCTAAGGCTAAAGAAGAAATCCCAACAGAGGTAACCACAAACCAATATTTTGGCTTGGTATCTAGCCTTACCAAACTAGAGAGGGCTCTCTCCACAAGGCCATATCCAAGAGGGATGGATAAATTATGGTTTTAGGTTAGGTATGAAATGCAAAGGGGGTTTTGATTTGATTTTATTGGGTTGCTAGATGAGGATATTAGGTCAAAGAGGCTAGGTTAGGGAAAATAGGATTAGGGTTTCAGAGATTCAATGGGGCAAGGTAGGTAGAAAGGATAGCACGTTAAAGTTCTTGGGATGGAATGATTCAGACAGGTGAGGAGCTAGGAAGAGCATGAAAGATGAATTATTCCTAAACTGAATGAAAGATGAACAAATTATGAAAATTTCCCAAAACAGAGCATGTGAGATGAATTCCGTTTCTCTAAATTGAAAGTGATCATACAATAGACATGAAATGGAAAATGGACCAACAATACATTCATACAAATTAAACAAGATAAGAAACAATGCTAGACAACCATATCATAGGTATCCCAAAGAAATAACTGCAACACTTTTATTAAGCTCCTGCCAAAATGATTAAAATAGTCTCTAATCAATATGCCAACATCAAACTGATTCAAACTAGTGAAATGACTAAAAAATTACATGATATAGGCCTAAAAAAAACTCCTCCCAGCTCTAGGGGTCGAATCCATGAGAGGAGGAGTATTTCCACCAAAAATTGAGCTGAAAGATGAAGTGTAGGGAGGTCCAAGTGACTCATCCCTAAATTTTGTGAATTGATTAATTACACCTCATTGAGTTCATTTACCTAATGTATTTAACCTAGGTAATAGTAAAAACACTGTAATTACATTTACATCATTGATTTATAGAGGTAAAAACATGATTCCCCAAGATAAAAGTCAGAAAACTGTCAAATGTGCCATCCCTTTGTCAAATATGCCATCCATGTTGCAGCCTGATTTTGAGTGCCTTCCCGGTGTCTAAATTGAGCTCATGATAGCTCGTTGGAAATATCTCTCTCTTTAATAAATAATGGACCTATCAAGCACTAAAAATTATCAATTATAGCCCCTCAAAAATCAATTCTCCCAAGACTCGTAAAAAAGTGCAGAATGATGGTGCAAAAATGAAGTGTGCTCCTGCAGGCAACTTTTGGAGACCTTCCTGAACTCAAAATTGAGCTTAGGATAGCTCATTTGAAAGATATTTTTGTATAGTTATCATTTTAATCATCAAAAAATTCATTTGGACACTCAATCAGGGATAAATATTGATTTTTCCAAGGTCACTCCGGAAGTGCAACAACTCTCTTATAGCAACTATATTTTTGACAATTCCCCAAAACCACGACACATGTGTAAAAATTGAAGGAGGTTTTTCTTAGGTGGCCTATGATGGACAAAAAAGTCTCTCACTTTTTTTAAATTCATCTATGTTTGGTCAGAAACATAGTTTGAAGAAAAACTGGCCCTATGTGTGGAAAATGATTTGTCCCTTGGAATGTCTTCTTGAAAAATGATGGAGACATGATGTTTATGAGTTGGGATGGCCTCATAATTGCTGAAATGACCTCCCTTATGCCTTATCTTCTCATATTTCTCTGATTCTATAGCAAACCCTATCTCAGTGGGAGAGGAAATTAGGGTTTGGTGTAGGCAAAACAAGGGATTTGGGAAATTTATAGGAATGAAGGGGTTAGGGGTTGTCTAAATTATTGGAGAAATTTTTCAGGATAGGAATAGATGTTAGAGAGTGTAGGGAAGTGTAATATATAGAAATGAGTGAGGGGAAGGGGTCAAAAAGGGAAAAACACAACCCTTTATCTTTCTTGATAAAGGAAATGCAGGTATCGATTTGCATGTGTGATTTCCTTGCTATATTTGGCATGCATGGTGTTTCATGTGTGTTTTTGGTTCTCTTTCTGTCATTAGCATCGGGTTTTCCATGTGTGACAATGTTAGCCTTGCCATTTTCAGATAGCCATGGTGTGATGGGGTTCTCATGTTTTGGTTGATCTAGATTTTCGGATGGATTCGAAGTTGAGTGAGGTGGATCTATGAATGAAAACAAAACATGGCCTAGTAACCCCTAAACAAGACTATGGCTTGCGATAAATCCATATAGTGTGTTACCTCGGTGGGCCTAGGAATCCTCGACCGATGAATGACGGGATATACGTTAAAACCTAGAGGTAGGTTGCTCTCCATTAGGCTTGGGAATCCGGGGATGGAATATATGGTAAATCCCTGAGTGTGGTGTCTCGGTAAAGGCCTAGTGATCCCTGGATCAGATCGTGGATTGTGGTAAATATTAGAGACTAGTAGACAAGAAAATTCCTCACGGTATCGGTGGAGAAATCTGGTGGAATCTGTTATCACTCAGATTTTCCTTGAAGTTGTTGGAAGAGGAAAGGGGTCCAGGTAACCACAAACCAACCTTCAAGTACATAATCTAACCAATTTGTACCCAGAGAGGGCTCTCTCTATAAAATTTAGCTTTGTTTTTGGAAAATATTAGGCTATTTATAAAGTCCAGGGGTTTTGTTTGAATTTAGGTTGATGGAATTCTTTAGCTGAGATTAAGATCAAATAGTTTCAGTCCATTGGGCTAATGGAGTCAAAGGATTGGCTGCACTGGCTTAAGTTTTTTTAACAAAAGATGGTTTATCAGGGCAAGATAATCAAACTAGAAACAATTATAGATCTAAAGTGAATGGAATGGAATTCAAACGGATGAAAGGCAATAAATAATCTTTCAACACATTCAAGAGAAGAGAAATAAATTGATTATCAATAAAGAGCAGTTAAGTATTCTTTACTAAATAACCAAATATGTATGAACTAGACAAACAGGAGCAATTAAGAATTCGCTGTTTAAACCAGTTTAGAAGAAAACATTTAGAATAATAACGACTGAAATCAGATTACACCTAAGTACTTTCTGATTTAATCCTTTTCATTAAATATTAAGATAATGAAACACAGATGATATTGTAAACAAATATAAAACTTCAAAACATGGGATAGAGATGACTTATTGATCCTTCATTTGACACATGAATCCTGAGAAAATTCTTTTGCCTCAATTCCTTGTCCAATTTTTCCACGAAAAACTTCTCCAAAGCTCTTTATTCCAAAATATTCAATGTTACATTAGAGTATAAGAATCCACCCTCAATAATCCGATTGAGGGCTTATTTATACAAAAAATCATACAAAATATCTCTTAACAAAACGAGATATAATCTAAGATGACTCACAAATAAGTTATAATAAAAATAGAGACAAATGGTCTCGTAGATAAGATAAAAAGCAACTGATGTTTTGCTGTTTCCTCCTTTCGAGAATGTACTGGAGGCTGGACCTATATTTTGGCTCATTGTTGTCCTTTTCAGTAATTTTGTTTTAACTGCCTTGCTTCACTGATACTCTTTGTTCTTACTGGTACACTTTTAACTGAACCGATACTCTTTGACCTTTGTTTATCCCTTTATCCTTTATACTGTAGTAAATAGGCAAAATTTTATATAAGGATAACTTTTACAAAAGTTCCAACAGATCTTCCCACCATTTATCTTCTGCTATTTTGGTCCGTTGAAGCTTCCTCAATGTTTCATCAGCCTCGGTATATCTGAAGAAATTAGGCTGATTAGGAAACAAATGTTTTACTTCATGTTCAAGATAAAACAAATTCTCTAATCGGTCATGAAGATTCCTTCCTGTAGGTAATGTTGCTTCTGATGAAATGGTTGAGGAACTGGCCTGATTATGAGCATGTATGTCCAATTTCTTAACATAATTTTCCAGGTCCATTATTTTATCTTCTGAAACCATAGGGCTGGGCAACCCTTTATTCAATAAAACATTAAACCTTTCTCTGAAAGCAATGATTTCTCCTCGCATGTCAAAGCATATTCGTTCTAAATTTTGCATAAGAGTTCTTTTAGTAAAAACTCTTTTTATCTCTAAAATTGTTGCAGTTCTGTCCTGAATACCCTGATCTGCAAGTTTCTGTCTGGTTTGGGTGTTTAGAAATTGTATGAGCTGATTAGCTTCCTCAGGCCTATTTCCTAGTTCTGCTCGTGTGTTTTCAACTTCATCCAGAGCTACTTTGACCAAATCATTCTGCTCGTATATTATCTGAATTGAAGACCAGATATCTTTCATTGACTGGATAATATTATCCCAAAGAATGTCATTTATTTCTCTTAAAGGTTTCTCCAATGTGAGATTCTTTTCCAAAGCGTTAACCAATTTTTCCAACTTTTTGACTTCTCTTGTTTTGTCAGCAATAGTCATTTTTGAAAGATCATATCTTTGTTCCAAATTAACAAGCTGTAACTTTGTGTGCTGAAGTTTTGTTACTTGAAGTTTCAAGTCATTCATTGACTTTATTAGTTCTTCTGTACTCAAATTTGAAGTTTTGTTACTTGAAGTTTCAAGTCATTCATTGACTTTATTAGTTCTTCTGTACTCAAATTTGAAGTATTTACCTGTGATGGCTCTGTTGGTTGACTTGTTGGCTGACTTGTTGTACCTGTGATAACCTCTGCTGTAGATACTGGAATACTGGACTGCTTGTCTTTTAATGCTTGTTCAAGCTCTTTTTCTGTTTCAGCCAGTTGCTCATTCAACCTCAAAAGAAAGTCCATCATTTCTTCTTCAGAATTCTTCTTTATTACTTCTTCAGTTTGAGGATGTTTTGAAGCTGGCAATTTCAATTGCTTTCTCAAAGCTGCAATGTCATCATCTTTTTTTCTTGATTAGAGCTTCTATACCTTTGACATCCTTTGGATTGTGACCTAATCCAATAATTATTTCCTCCAATGTTTTTATCCTGTTGTCTTTGGCTTGAGAAGAAGCCTTTTCAAGCTGCAATTGTGTACTAGTGTTCTCCAACGAATCATGTAACCTGTGAGCTGCCATTACCTTATCAGTCAAAGTAGAATAGATCATTTCACCAGTCTGCTTATGTAATTCAATTTTATCTAAAGGATGGATATCCTTTGCTAGGACTTCAAAGTTTTTCCTAATATAATCAGCAACTGTTTGGGGTTGTTGCACTTTGGGTTTGAAGTGACTCATTATCATTTTGCCTTGCTGAATGTCATAAGATGACATCAATCTTTCTTGATTCTTAGGAGCCATATTCAAATATTGGTTATAAACTTGGATTCTTAAAGGATCGTTCCTGGCTTTTATATTGATAAATTTCTTCTTTATATCTCCTGCATCTTTAACTAGTGTTTTGAAAGAAGATATTTCAACACTATGTTGCTTTTGTAGCTCTTTCCTTTGTGAAGTAGTGGATGCTCCACTGACTGTACCTGTGTGTTGACTGCCCAATTGTTCTGGTCCTTGACTATCAAGGATTTCATCAATAGATTCTACTTCTAGAGGAGTATTCAATTTCTATCTCTTGGCCTGAGGCTGTTGTGAAGATCCACTGAGAGGGGTAGCAGCTTCAACATCTCTCTTTTTTCCCTTTTCCACATTTAATGGAGTCTGCAAAATTGACATTTCTATTGGATTGGTTTGAATAGAAGAAACCTGTACTTGATCTTGTCCCTTGGAAGTTTGAGGTTGTTCTGTCATAGTGAATGTTTCTTTAACTTGTGTATCAACCTCTTTATCTTTTCCTTTTGATTCTACTGCTATTGTACTGATCTCATGCAAATGTTGCTGTGAAGTTCTTGCTGAAGAAGGTCCTGTTGTCTGTACCTGCCCAAAATAGTCCAGGTCAAGTATCCTTTCAAGGTCTTTCATTACATTATCAACATTGACCTGCTCACTATCTTGCTCTATCAAAGTTCCTTCCACCCATTCATCTGTATTGGCATATTGTTCTATTTCTGGCATCCTAAAATGAATGTATGGTGATAGTTTATTTTTCATTCTTCTATCACAGATAAAACTATATGGATCATGGGGCGCTCAGTAGAAACTCTTTTGTAATTTTTCAGCAATATAAGATGCAAAGTCATACTTAACAGTAGGAGGCTATCCAGGGGTAAAAATAGACAACAATACTAGAGTCAAATGGTCAACATACTCACTAGTATTGAAGCCCATTATTGAAGATATCATGTTTAAAATAATTCTTCCCTCATCAGTAAAAAAGGTATGACCATAAGGGGGAGGGCCTTTAGGCTGATGCTATGGTAGCATAAAAGTCTGGCCAAGATGGTTTAACTCTTCATGGGATAATTTGGTAGATTTCTCCAATAATTCAGCCATGGACAGGGGAGTGAGGGCTTGACTAGGTTGGAAATGTAGCATCTCATTTAAGGACTGAGCAGTTATTGGGAAGAGGACATCTTGACTTGGGGATAAGACTGCTCTTTGGTTAGGATCATAGTTGGCATGGCAAAAATGGATGATTTCAGGAAAAATACGGACTGCTGGGAGAAAGTACATGGGCATATTAGATTCCCAAAGTCCAATCATGTCGGAACCATTCAAATAATTGTCTCTGCAGTGGAAAAATATTCGAAGAGGATTCTCACTGAGACCTAGGTCTTTAACTTGAAAATCCATATCGGACAAAGGTAAATAATCCAAGTCTTTGTGAGGGGCACTCAAAGGTGCTACGTTTAAAGCCAAAGGAACTTCCATTTTTGGTTCTTGTGGATTCAAAAATGGAAATTCAACTTATGGTGAAAAATTGAGCAAAATTATAGGTTTTTGGGGGCGCAATTTGAAATTATGGGAAAATAGAAGACTCAAATAAACTCTATAGCAGTATTTGGTGCGGAATTTTAAAATGAAAGCCAGGATTTCATAGAGTCTAAATGAGAAATGGGGTAAATACCTGTTTTTAGGAGATGAAATATGTTTAAACAGGTACAGGCTGCGGCGCATGAACGTTAGCTTATTGGTCTGGCAGTGGTCTTCAGCAAAATTCAGTTAATGGTATTTGACAATTAATTTTTTGAAATTCTTTGCATGGAGGGCGAAGTCGTTTTTTGTGTACAAAATGATGAAAAAGACGCGGGTTTTTGTTTTATTCACAAAGTCAAAAGGGTGGCGATTTTTTTATTATTTTAATAAATGATGTCAGCATGTATGGGATTGGTCATAGGGAACGGGCGGTAAAATGGTTTTCATCGCACTGCTTATGAGGGAAGGCGGTTTTGGGCAGAGAGGCAGCGATGCAATACAACGATTGACACGTGGCCAAGCACTATTTAGAATACCGTCGGTCCATCGCGCATTATCTTTCGTACGCAGATGGCCAGCGAAATTGATAATGACCGTAGATCTTCGACGGGTCGATCGGACAGTTGACGGGACAGGGAGATGGCGGAGTTTTAATGGCACGGGCCCAACGTAGTTAATAATTAAATAAACTCATCGGGCGGGATTTGATTGGCTGGGTCGGTTATTAACTAATCGTAAGGATTAATTAATCCCTTTCACAGTGGATGGTCGAGCAACATTTGTTTTTATTTTAAACACATATAAATATATGTTTAAATGATTTTTATTATATGATAATTAAATCAACGCGACTTATTTACCATAGGGGGCAGAAATAAAGTTAAAGTTATTTTTTAGGAAAAAGGGGGTATAACATGGGTTTTTTTATTTAAATAAATGGGAATTAAATACTTTTGACTAAAAGTTTATAATACATGGGTTTTTTGGGATATTATATAAAAGGAATTATATAAAATAGGAGAAGGTCATTTCTATAAGGAGTTAATAAATAAAATCAATGTTAATATGATCAAGGGACAATGTAAACTCAAAATTCATTAATATAACTAAGCAAGTGAAGATTTACTAGAAAATTGCATTATAACAACTTCATCACTTAGACTTAGAATAAAAAGTGATTTTGAGGGTTTTTATGAACTATTGCATGATTTTCCTAAGTCAAAGGGGATTTTACTTAGGAAAGAATCTTTTGAAGTAAATGAGTGTGATGATGAATGATTTTAAGTACTTATGTTTTTTCCAATTATTGGGCCGAGGGTCCGGTCCCTCCAAAATTCAAGGAAATGCCTTGAGCCCCTTTAATTTTCAAATACCTTAGTGCTTAGGGAAATTAGTGAATTCTTTAGGGAAAAAATGAAGGGGAAGTTAATAATCTTGACTTTGCTTTGCTGTGAAATTTTTCCAATGTAGTATCTGCCTTTACACTTGTGATGAAAGTAAAATTAAACACATTTAGAACCATCATTCATCACATGTAATTCTGAAACAACATCTACCTACCCTATCTACTTTACTCTACCATTTTTTCTTCTTTATTAGGGTGCACTTAGACTGACAAACCCTTATCAATATTCTTTTTCTTTTACATGGAAAACCTACCTAAGTCTACACTTATTACATCCAAGGGCTCAGATTAAACTGTTGAGCACCTTTTATTAACTCTACCTATCTAGTTATTTGCCAAGATTAAACTGTTTGGCTAGATATTTATTCTCTATTCTACAACATGAAATTGAAGAATGAATGAGTCAAGTTTAAACAGTTTGACTCTTCATAAATTGTGGCAAAAGTTTAACAAGCTGCACACAATTTCTTATTACAGAAAATGAAATAGTAGTGGCATTTAGACTTGCACACTTTCCTGGTCAATTTTTGTTTGGGGTTCATTTCTTTCACTTTTTTGACCAATTTATTTTTTCACCCTTTGATTTTTCTTTTAGGGTATACCCTCTTTACATTTTTTAAATTTTTTGATTTTTTGATTTTTTGATAATATGGAACAACTTTTGCAACAAGAAAAAGGTTTGAACATATTGCATAGTTCGACAAGTCAATCATGAAAAATGATACCTATTGGTATAGGAGTCTAACAGAATCAATGTTTGTTTTGGCCTATTGATCTAGTGGAGATCATAGTAAAGCATGTTATTACATATTTATTTTTTTGGCCTAGTGATCCAATGTGGATTACGGTAAAGCCTGGTTTCTGTTGAAGAGGGTCAGGTGGTTTAGCCTGAAGAAGCCTTGGTTGGTTCTTTTGGTTTAAGTCCAACATTAATGCTTGGAATATGGCATGAGGGAAATTGGCTGAAGAGAGATTTGGCTCAACCAATATATGGTCGGGTGGAACGTGGTAGTCTCATACCAAGTTGGTTTTTCCATTCATTAATGAGGAGTTCTTTCCTTGGTATCTTATGTGTAAATGTACTGGTTTATATGTGGATTCTATGGCTCATGTATCCTTGACATTTCTGTTGTTATTATGCTAGTTATAAACATATAGTATGACAATGATGATTTATGGCTCTCACCATGTTTTAATTTTTTAATGAATAAAAAATGTATCTATGACCTAATAGATGATAATGCAACTAATGATATAATGGAACAATGTTTCTTAGCGATTCTCAGATAAGTATGAGACCCCTATGCTCATATCTATTATTTATACCTGTAGATTACATTTTTGTGACATATTTGATGAAATATTAGTCCTATTTGGGGATGGTAAGGCCTAGTCCTGATGTCAATTTTGGTTTACAAGCATTGTCCTTGTGTCATTTACGAGTTTTGAGAGTTACATGGATTCCCGGGTAGAGGTCTAGCCCTAACCTAGGAACTTAGCCTTGAAATCCACAGTCGCTAGCACAACACTGACCAATTTAGTCCCTGGTTACACTCATGCAGGCTTATGCATGCGACTGGGAGGTCTGGCCGCACTGAGGCCTTGGAAAGGGAGCGAGTGGCGGTAAAATTCAGTGAAAAGTCGTAGTGACCTCAGGGATGGACACCTGGAGGGGTTGGGTTGCTCCTGGAGGGTCTTGTGGCACCAAAGGGAAGTTAATAAGGGTTATTTATCAAATCCATTTCCTTAAGGTCACATAGGAGGTTGAGTCTGTTCATAACTCCCCCTCATCTCATATTTACCCCAGTTAGCCGGTTTGAAAACCTAAGAAGTTGCACATCAGTCATGGTAGGGTGGTGAGTGACAACATTCACTCTAGTGCGTGAGCATTGTTTGTGGTGGTATTTTGGGTAATTCATACTAATATTAAACTATTTGGCATCATTTTCTTTTCCTCTTTAGTTTTATGGTCTTTGTGGTGCACCTGGACAAAGAAGTGTGGGGTTTTAGCTAGGATTGCAAAGGAGTGGTGTAACATGTTCTTGCTTCAAAATTCAAGGAATCATAGCGGCGGCGCAAGATTAAGGTAGGACATTGGCCTGTGTCTTTGGAAGGAAATTATTCATTTTGGTGGACACAGGGTTTTGGATTCCCAAATTCTTTTCTTCCCATGTGTGGGGCACACTAAAGGCCTAATTTTAGGAGATTCTGAAGAGGTACAAGTTTTTAATTTCTCTCATTTGAAGTTTGGCTAGGACCACCTAATGATGGCTTATCATATTCTAGGTCATCTACCTAGCTTGAGGTGGGGAGTGGTGGTATTCCACTCAAGCTTGGGTTGGAGGATTGTACTTCAACCAAGAAATTTAGATATCGATTGCATTGTGGAAAAGTTTATGAAGGTACACATAGATATTGGTGCAAAAGGTGGTGGGAATTGGTCCCTTTTCCAGGAGGTGGGTGACATGAATATGTGTAAAGTCCAGTGTCGCCAAATGTATGAAGAGCAGGGTCTTGGAGAAACTGCGGATCCTCCATTGCCATACTCCCTCCCTTAGGATGGAAACCCTCCATATTCAAATGACATGTTCCTCATACTTCGTCAGTTGCATAATTTTATTGTCTAGTTGGATCGACATGCCATGACAGCCACAACTATATATTACACTTCATGGAACACAACAAAATTTGTGGCAAACTAATGACATATTAGTTGGCTTGTGGCGAGGACAAAGGTGATTCCAAGATCAATTAGACCAGTTGGAAACCAGATTGGTCATATGGAGGGTCATGTCCATTGCGATTTTAAACCGTCATCTCCTCTGGGTTTAGTTCCAGAACACCCAGTTTCAGTAAACTTAGATGAAAATTAATGTGTTACGATTTTTTTCTTATGTTGTTTGTTTTTTGGCAATGAGTACCAATTATTGTTAGGAAATTACTGTCTCTCTGATAGTACATTTTATGCTTGGGCATGCCCCTGTTGGTGAATAAATTTAGTAAGATTGAGGCCAGTAGATTTTTGGAAAAATGAATGAAATGATGTAACCTTATGAAGTAATAGAAATCCTTGATTTCCAAAAAAAATGAAATGATGTAATCTTACGAAGTAATAGAAATCCTTGATTTCCATTGGAAAAATGCATGAAATGATGTAATCTCATGAAGTAATAGAAATCCTTGATTTCCAAGATAAAATAAAATTTATTTGCTAATCTAAAATTTTGAATTGTTATGTCTGTGGGCTCTTTGGTTAAACGATGATGAGGCGGGCTGTTATAGCACTCATCACATTTATATAATTTGGCTTTTGTGATCCATCGTAAAATTATGAAGAATTCTTTCGGTAATAATCACATTCAAATGAACATTTTTGACGTGTTTCGAACCAACCAGTGTGGTTCATCATCAGGACTAGGTGAGAGATCAGATCGAGGCGCTGAGTTTAAATAGATGTAGAAATGGATAAACTAGCCATTAGGATAACAACTAGTTTGACTTTGAAATCTAGTAATGACCAATTATATTTAATTAATTTAATTATTTAATAAATTCCTAACGACTAGTTTGACTTTGAAATTAATAACGGCTAGTTCTATTTAATAATCTAATTATTTAATAATATATATATATATATATATATATATATATATATATATATATATATATAATTTTATTTTATTCAATTTAGTTAGTTAATTAATTAATTATTATTATTATTTATTTCTTTATTACATATTATATTATATTTATTTATTATCTATATATAAATTTTATAAATTTATATTCCTATTATACTCCTTTCTTTGGAGGCCAAAAAAAAAAACACGGAAAGCAACAGACAATTAAGAATATAGGGAAGGGATCCAACACTTGCTTATATTCCAGCTGTCATCTCTATTGAGATTTACAGGTCTTTTTTCAATTTCTAGGGCCTCTCTTAACTTACGATGATGGAAATGGTCAATCCTAGCTAATACCTTAGCCTATTTGATGCAAATATGATGGTTAGTCTTTTCCACATGCTTAGCTAGGGTAGAGGTGCGAGACCTTCCATGCCTAATGTCAGCCGCATGTTCACAGATCCTTTGGTTAATAGACCGACCAGTTTCACCAATGTAAGGTGTCCCACAGGAACAAGGAATAATGTAGACACCTTTTCCATCCCTAGGGTTTACCAGATCTTTAACCAATTTAAGAAAGTTGTGAATCGAGCTAAGGGGCTTGAAGGAAGAAGAAACCCTAAGATTCTTAAGGATCCTAGCAATCCTATCAATGGTTCCCTGAATGAAAGGAAGCCTTACATTGCAGGACCACTGATTAGGTTCATTTATATTTTTATTTTTAACTAAGGGACCTCTTTCTGCTTTGTTCAATTCCCTTCCCCGATTGGGGTGATGTATTTGGACATGTTGATAAAACATTTGAATTGTTATGCAAAATATTTATTGAAGGCACAAATTAATGTGAAGTCAAAGACAAACCAATTAGTATATATATATTTTTTTAATTTGGGTCAAAGGCTTTGACTTTCATTTAGTTTTGAAAATTTTAAACATATTCTATCAAATTTATTAAGGTTTTGACTATTTTAAAAATTAAAAAATATATAATAATCTAGGCTTTGTTACAATACAATAGGTTAATACCATGGCTTATCGATACCACACGCGCATAACTCATTTGAAAATCAAAATATTTTATAATTATTTTATTTAAGATTCTTAACCATGGATATTTACTCCCATTTTGCCATGGATATTATTAACTTGTAAGTATAATTTGTTACAATACCATGGGCTTGTACCATGGCTTATCAACACCACTTGTCTAAAAACCATAACTCAATTCAAAATCAAAATATTTTATTTTAATTTTATGAAGAAGCTCTTATTATGTTAAATTTTATATTAGTTTTTAATATTATATCAATTTAAAATCATATATATATATATATATATATATATATATATATAACTTTTTGCATAAGAAGCATGTACTAAGCAACAATGTTGCATATTAAACTCGTTATATATTTTGTCGAAACTACTTATAATTAGCAATTGCACCTAATGTTGCAAAGGAAACGCCGTAAGGAAGATGCTGTATAGATCAACCAGAATTAATCATGTTTATATATATATATATATATATATATATATATATATATATATATATATATGTTTATTTTATTGGATATATATATATATATATATATATATATATATATATATATATATATATATATATATATAATGTTTGTAATATACATTGCATTTTCATATTTGAAAAGAAATTTATGGTAGAATTTGCTGAAGATATCGTGGGTTTGTAAAACAATATTTTTTTGTGAAATATGTAAATGTAAAATTATTGAAATGAATTTTTAAAGTTGTTTTTATTTAGTAGGAGTTATAATACTATATTAATATGATATTGAAAAGAATAAATAATTATATTGTTGAAATAAGTAGAAGATGTAATGGAAATGTTAGTTGATGGCAATTGATTTCTATTATGTGACATTTTAAGAATGTACAATTGAAGAGTGTGCGATTGTTGAAATGTACATTGCATTTTTGTATTTTGCAATGAAGTTGTTATTTTTTGTAAAAGATTACAAGTATATCATGAACAAAATGATTGATGCTGATGTTGTTGAAGAGTTAGGAGATATGCCGAAGTAATAAGCAACTTGCAAGGATAATTTATTTTTATTTTTATTTTTTTTTAAATTAGAAGTTTTTTTTTTTTTTTTTTTTTTTGAAAAATGGAAATTAACTTGTTCAAATTGACTATAATAAGGTTGCATGTGAATTCTATCATAAAGAAATTGTATTGAATGAAATTGAAGTTACCTGTAATATCGGAAATTGAAAATATTTAGTCGTAGATGCAGGTTGATCGATGGCATACTGAACACCATTGGAGATTTATTCTGAATTGTAGATGCCTATTTCTGGATTGCCATTCTGCTCTTGTTTTTTGCATTTTATCTCGTTTTAAAGTTGTTTTTATTTAGTAGGAGCTATAATACTATATTAATATGATATTGAAAAGAATACATAGTTATATTGTTGAAATAAGTAGAAGATGTAATGGAAATGTTAGTTGATGGCAATTGATTTCTATTATGTGACATTTTAAGGATGTACAATTGAAGAGTGTGCGATTGTTGAAATGTACATTTCATTTTAGTATTTTGCAATGAAGTTGTTATTTTTTGTAAAAGATTACAAATATATCATGAACAAAATGATTGATGCTGATGTTGTTGAAGAGTTAGGAGATATGCCGAAGTAATAAGCAACCTGCAAAGATAAAAAAAATTTTAATAAATTAGAAGATTTTTTTTTTGAAAAATGGAAATTAACTTGTTCAAATTGACTATAATGAGGTTGTATGTGAATTCTATCATAAATAAATTGTATTGAATGAAATTGAAGTTACCTATAATATCGGAAATTGAAAACGTTTATTCGTAGATGCAGGTTGATCGATGGCATACTGAACACCATTGGAGATTTATTTTGAATTGCAGATCCCTATTTCTGGATTTCCATTCTGCTCTTGCTTTTCACATTTTATCTCGTTCGTGTATGTGGATCATACGTTTTAGAATATATTTTATTTTTTGTAACAATTCTATAGTTGGTCGTAGTCTGTATAGTGGTACGTTTGGATTTGGCACCGACAGGAATCTTTTTTGTATGTCCTGTAATGCATGAATTGTTGTATCTATTTCTGTGATATAAGGGAGTCCATGTTTTCTGTTTCAAAACAAATAAAATGTTAGAAGCAAATAGTTAAGAATTATATCAAGAATGTAATATTTTGAACTATGTATTAATAATGAGTAAATTAGGTTACTATTAATAGGTATAAATGATGTGTTATAAAAATATTTTAGAGTTGATAATATTTGGAAACCTTTAGGAGATGTTATATATGGAATGCAGTAGCTGTGATATCTTTGAGTCCATGTGTTATGTTTCAAAAGATAGAAAATGTTAGAAGGAAATAGTTAAGAATTATATAAGAAACGTCATATTTTAAACCATGTATTAATAATGAGTAAATTATATTATTTTTAATATGTATAAATGATATGTGGAAACTTGTAGGAGATGTTAACATATGGAATGGAGTTGTTCATCTGTAGGAGACATTGAACAGAGAAGTTCTTCTACTTGTTTTTTGTGAGCAATATTTTTGTTGTCTTTAATTTTCATGACACGATCGAAACTGAATGCAGGGAAAATTCAGAGATTCTGTAGTGAAGGGACTCTTGAAATAGCTGTGAATGTGAGGCCTTGTCATTCAATTTTTCCAATGTTTATCGTTGCTTTTGGCAGAGTCATGCCTTGAAATTAATGTATAGTTAATTCCTAAGCCATTTTGAGTGGAATTTGCGTACGACCATTTCTTTTTATTGCTGGAATAGGCAAGTGAGTGGGGTTTGCTTCATCCCAAGCATGCCCAATGTATTTTGGAAAGTCAACGATGAAAAATTTTGGAAGTTGTGGAGGTGAAGTTGATTATTTGTAGAATATGGATATGATTCCCCGAGGGAACCATCAACAAGCCCTGCTGAAACCCAAAGGTTGGAAGTCAACATAACTTTTTTCTCTTTGCAGAGGTAGACAATTCACTCGAGTTGCTCGTCGTCTGAAGAGAAGGTAGAATGTGTGTTTTCGTCTTCTGCAATTGATATTGCAACTGGAGTGTTTAAAGATTTTATCATTTGCTTGTTATGATCCAATGTTTGAGCGTTTGTTGGAAATAGATGCATAGAATCATGGAAAGAATGTATTTCATCTTCAGACACGAAAGAGTATGTTCGCGTCATAAGAATGTTGTAGTCGTCAATTGTTAGATTTGCACTTCTAATGTTTTGGAGGATGTTTTTGACAGTAACTTGAGAACTGTTCTCACCTTGTTGACGAAATATTTCGTCTAATGTAATGACTGTGTTGAATGTGTTCCACAATGCGGTTCCATGACTTGTGCCTGCATATAGAGGTATATCTTTGACGGGCGGTAACTGGCCGAGATCACCAACTAATATAATGGAACAATCACCGAATGGAAAGTTTCCCTTTAATGGAAATGCCTCTCGAAGACGTTCATCAATCTGGCTAAGAAGCTTAGGTCCAATGAAGCTCATTTCATCGATTAGTATGTACTTGATATGCTTAAGTTCTTCTTGGAATTTTGAAAGAGCATTGCCTTCTAATGGTGTAATATCTTTTATTGGAAGGTGGAGGGTGACATGGATTGTCGATGCTTGTATGTTGAATGTTACAATACCTGTAGGGGCTAGGAGCATGATCGGTGAAGGTTATGAGCTAGCAAGTGTTATGAGAATTTCTCTGATGCAATTTATAAGAAGGGATTTCCCCAGTTCCAGCAGTGCCTTGTATTATCATTCGCAGAGCAGGTAATATTTTCTTCTTATTGGAGTGAGTAAAAATAATATTCAGAGCCTTTTTTTGCATTGGAGATAATGAGTTAAGGTATGTCAGAATATCTGTATTTGTTTGAATAATGTGATGGATAGAGTGGTTATTCTCAATGAATTGTTGGCCTATTTCTTGGAGATGCAATGGGATAGTGGTATGATTCCAGTTATGGTTGTCATCAAAACCATGAAGGCCAAGCATTTCAAGGTCATTTATGAGTAGTTTGTCTATAGGGTACAACTGAGAGAGTAATTCCCATTCATTTAGGTCCATGGTTTCCGGAGGATGGAATTCACGAATAGTTGAATTATCATTTGTAGGAGGATCAATATCAGATAGTGTGCGGCATTGATGCCAAGGTTTGTAGAATGGACGAAATGCTTGCCAGTTTTTGATAAATTCTTCAGCAGAATTTCCTATGTCACGGGCGATATGATGAAATGGTTTGCAAAGCATAAGTTCAACTCTATATAAGTCAACATAGTAAGATTTATTTGTGGATGGTATTGAGGAATAACATTGTATGATACGAAGAATTTCTTGTTCGGGTCTTTGTTTCCATTTGCTTGTCTTACGACGGAGATCATATGACCATGATCTTGCTATTTATATAAGTGATGTGGATTATAAGGCAGATGGGCGATGTATGTATGTATTTATGAAGTTTGGTGATGGAGGAGTGGTGGTGTTTTTTTTATAGAAGGCGCATATAGATTTGTTGGCTTACATTTAAAGGGAAGAAGGAGCGACTACACAATGTTAATGGTAGTTTCTATATCATATGACACATTTCTTGTGCTCCTATGTCACGATCGACAAGAGTTTCTGCAAGGAATTTTCGAAATGCAGATGTTGCTGGGTCAACATTAGGTGAAGAGAGTACAATTCTACGTAGCATGTCATGTAATGTTTCTAATTTCTTTTCTGCTTTGGATGCATATTTCGAAATATATTTCTGAACGACATGGATTGAGAGAACTGGCTGGCAATAAAAATTTGCACGCTAGATAGATAGGATGGTAGGGTTATGGGTATTTAGTTGATCATCATTGCGAGCAGGGGTGTATGTCTTTTGGCCATTGAATTCAATGAACAAGGAGGAATGTGCTTGTAATTCCCAAGGTGCTTTATATCGACATTCGAATGAGGAGCCTTTTTTTATTAGGCATGTGTTTTCAGTGCATTTTGTGTGTCTCTCAATGCAATTGATAAGTCTGACATAATCATTAAAAGGATTGTTTATGAGAATATCTAACGTGGAGAATAAGTAAGGGTCTTCTACATTTTTTTGAGAGATTGATTGGTTAGAAACTGTAGAAAGACGAGGGTTCCAAGATGATATGTATTTGTTGAAGAATTTTTTAGTACTATCAACTGCTTCCGTGTTATCCCAATTAAGTTTTTCAATATCAGGTGCATTTCATATCTAGAGGAAGCCATGGATGTGCGCTGATCCTCTATGTTTCCATTCATACTTGCGAAGGATGTATTTTTGTTAGAAAATTTTGAGTTAGATGGAGTTTGATGTATAGAGAATTATGAAAGTAATGTGGTAGAGTGCATACCTATACCAGTAGTCTTTTGTTTGTAAGTGTTTCTCCAATATAACTTCATGAAATATTGTGAATCTATGGTGCATATATATTGATGTTAAGTGAGGGTTAGAGATAATGTTATCATTCCTCCATTTGTGTTATTTTCCAACATCAATAGGTGGAATTCCTAGCATGATTGCATGAAGATCATGCCATTTTGTATCAGCTGCAGTTAATGTGAAGAAGAACATTGGGCAACCGAGTTGAGATATCATGTCTGTCAGTTCATTTTTAACTTTGTGCGAAAAAGTTTGTGGAGAGAGCTACCGAACCGCATCACTTGTTCTGCCAACTTGTCATCTGCAAATTGTTCTAATCGAATGTTCAATTCATGGATTGATGTTGGGAAGCCATCTCTGATGTTTTTTTTTTTAAATAAGGATGTTGTTTCTTGACTGCGATAACACATCATGAGATTGTATATGTAGTAGCGAAAGCGAGGGTGCTTGTCGAATCTATTATCGTGGTAATGCAGAAGATGAAGTGTGTATTCATGTAACTGCACTGTCTTTATTATTTGTTGATTTGGTAGTGAAGCTCCTGTGGGGAATAGAGTTGGGAAATCCATAGAGAGGAGACCTTCTGTATTGTATTCATTGTTTGGGGATAGGATTATTGGTGGCCATTGAATTATAGTAGCAGAATGGTGGTTGTATGCATGTAAATAATCTCGTATTTCTTGGATTTTTGCATTTCTATTAGGAATAGTGGGAATGAATGATGATGTATGGTGTGGGTATTGGTTTACGAAATATTCAGTGTGGAAAACTGGTGTTTCAATTGACATTTGAGTAGTTGGATATATGGTATTGGAATGGTGAAGGAATGAGGAGATATCGGTGGGGAGTTCTGGTAATGATGCTAGTGCATTGTTATTAATGCGAGCATTCCTATAGTAAGGATAATTTTTCAATTTGTATTCTAATGCGGCGAGAACTCGATGTCTACTTACAATGCAATCATAAGCTTGATGGTCATTAGTTTGATGGGTAACGATTAAAATATCCAAGTCTTCAACACGTTGTGGCAACATGCATGTTATTTCTGTAATGTCTTACAAAAGGCAAATTGTGTGGCCAATGTATTTATATTGGCCACCATGTGCATGTTTTACTTGGAGGATAGGGTTAACCCTAGAAATAAGCATTTCTTCTATTTGTGAAAGAGAAACCAAGACAAGTGGTTGAGGACCAGGGTCCATGTTGTTTGATAATGAGAAACGATGATTTTTTTTTTTAGACATGCATCTGTAGCAACAATAGATTTGGTTCGACATGCGGATATGGATTCCAAGATAGGATTAAAGACAAATGGAGCATGGTGATTTAGGTGCAATCTTATCAATTCTTGCATGGAAATCACATTGTGCATCATTAGTATGAACGTTGTTGAAAGCATGTGTAATGGAGGGACGGGTTGAATGAGATATGGATGAATTTGTTTGAGCATCATTATTATGAACGTTGTTGAAATCATGTGGAATGGAGGGTGGTGGTGAATGAGCTCTGGATGAATTTGTTAGAGTGGTTTGCTGAGAATATGGACGACTTGAAAATTAGGAAAGAGAATTTATTTTGGAGTGGGAATTGTTTGATGGAAATTGTGAATTTCCATCGTATGTTCTTGACGATGAATTTTGAGTTTTCTTTTGCCTTTTGTTTGTTTTGGAATCGTTGAGGGCTTTTTTAGCATGATAAGCCACACATCAACATGCATTTATTTGTTCTTTATTTTTTGCATAGTATCTTCGTGCATGTTCATCATTAGAAGTAGTAGACATTTCGACAAGTTAATGCACCTACACGAAAGAGAGATGGAGTGACAATGTTAGTTGGAGAGACAACAACCATGTCATTGTATGGAAGGGGAAAAAAGAAGTTGAAGTTTGCAATTTATTTTTGTTAATATATTATTAGAACAATGTGTTTGAAAGTAAGTTTTAGTAATTTGTAGCTATAGAGGAAGATAATAAGATGTGTAACATGTTGATAAAAATATGTTTGAGATTATTTTTAAGTATTTTAGAGATGCACATGAAGATAATTGGATATGTAATGTGTAAAGTTGTTTGATTTGTTAACAGGGAAAAAGTTAAAGTAATGTGAATTACCTTAAATGAAATTACATACAATTAGATGTTTTGTTGGAAAACATATGAGTAAAGAATATGAGATATATTTGTAAAGGCATACAAAATAATATGGTCTATAAACGTATTTTTAAATTAAAATAATAGAAATTAGGAATAACGCAAAAGTACTTGTAATGATATTTATCTATGATATTGAGATTTTATTGATTGCTTGAAGCATGTTGTTGCATTTCGTTGAGAATTGCAAGCTCTCTTCTTTGATGATAACACATTTCAAGCATGGTATGTCTCTAAATATTTATGTCTTCATCGATAATGTGAAGATGTGATATGTCCAAAGTGCTTTGGAGACAATTTCCTTTATTAAATCAGGATCCTCAGATAACAAATAGAAGTCCTTTGCATTAACTCCAAGAATTGTAGATGTTGCGTCTTCAAAAGCAACTGTTGAAACCAACTGACCAGTGTGATCTTGTACATCTATATTTAGTAAGTATTTGTAATCACAGTCAGTTACTTCGGTGTTGCATTTAGGGCAGTACCATGTGCTTGCATTCTTTGGAATAAGTTTCTTCGTGCATTTTTTCTTATCAACAATATATGGGCATGATAGGTAGTAAAAATTGTCCATCCATATTTTTTTTATTATTCCCTTGACTTGGTAGAATGCAGGTATCTCTTAGGACTCCATATTGTATATATCCACAATCGTTATTTTTTTGGGTTGATGGCCAAAAAAAGGTGAATATCTTTTTGTCAGTGGTGTAGAAGTTGTAGCGGAACCTTCTTTTCTAAACCGTGACTTTAGGATATGAGCCTCTTCGATGGTAGGATCTACAAGAATAATCGATCTTGTTGTAGTACCGACATTTTTTCCATTAAATTCAACAACACGAGCGGACTTGATTGCTATGATGGGATTATTTCCTGTAGCACATAATCTGGAAATTTCTTTTGATAATCCATCAAAATTACCTCCCCAAAAGGTTGCATCCATGTTATATCCAGACATGTCTTGAAGATTTACTGTTTGTTTCGTAACTTCTGAGCCGTCTTTTCTATGTATGGTGCATGGATTGGAAATGCTAGTAACAATACCAAGAACATCAACAATGGAGTTGATGTTTGTTGTTCTGATATCATTGATTGATTTTATATTGAAATGCACTGTTGGGTTGGATCTTCTTTCATTGGCAACATGATCAATGGTAGATGCAGCATTTAACAAAATTTCCCACTCATTGTTTAAGTGGTTGTATTGTTTATTAGTCGTTTTCACATTGCCTTTTTGAGACAATGTACATATTTCCAACTTGGATTTTATCAAAGAAATAATCGGCAACATTGTTGAAACATGTAATGTGTATTTCTCCACCTTTTGTATCGTAGAGGTCGAAGCCAAACACTTTACCAGGACCATATTGATTTTGAAATTGTTGAAGAGGTGTCTTTCTTTGAAAATTTCCTTTTATGCACCAGTTTGAATGGTAAGGGTTCATTGCTTTGATTGGAATTTGGAATGGTGTAATGGATGCAGTAGGAATGTCAGAAAGGGTGCAGTGCCTTTTCGACAAAGGTTGTTGGTTCGATGACGACAGAGCTTCTTCTTGAGAAGTGATCGGGATACTCAGATTTTTTGGAATACCAAATAAAGGTGCAAATGTAGTACAAATTTCGAAGTCTAGTAGCGTTATAGACCTACATGGTAAATGATAGTAATAAGAGCAATTGTTAGACTTCAAAGTCATATGAAGGAAATATGTAAAGTTTAATTAAGAATTTTGTAACAAACTTACATTAATGGACCAATAGTTGAAGTAGTACAACTTTTAACATGTATAATTGAACCTTTTTGAAGCAAGCTTGCTTCAACGAGGTCATTGAAATTTATTGGAAGCATAAGGTGCTTCATATGTGTGCCATCAGAGATGGCGGTGCGATATCGTACTGTTGAACTTTGCATTGATGTAATACGTTCAAGTTCAATTATTTGTAGAAATGGTTGAATATGAATTTTCCCCAAGAGCATTGAGGAATTAACATTCTCAGTAAGATTTGTTGTCATTTTCTGAAAACATAGTTTAAAGAATAATTAAAATTGTTTATATGTGGTTTTGAGTTAGATGTATAATTACGATTCCTATAGAACTACTTGAGAAGTTAAAGGGAGCTGAAATGGATCATTAATAGGTAAATGTAACTTAAAAAATAATGATTGTGTGAGTGAAAAAAATATGGCTATATATAAAACTAAAGGTTTTTTCAAAAATCATGGATGAAGCTATATTTATTGTTTGAAAAGTTAGTATATAAAAATTATGGATTATTCGTAGGTAAATCTTAGTTAAGTTAAAAGTAATGATTATGTTGAATATAAAAAACTAAATGATAAAAATGTTGATGGTGTTAGAAAGAATCTTCTACAAAACATAGAAAAATAATATTTTCTTCAATTTATTAATATGAAACTCAAATTATTATTAATATTTCTCTATTGCAATCATTTAAGATACCAAAGCACTTTTGCACAATAATATTTACCCACAACCACCTTTGAAATAATCTTTGATAAAAGACATCTTCAGAAATGTGAAACTTAGAATATCATGAACACAAAGTATCACTAAAAAGAAACAATCTTCTACAAAACATGTGCACTATAATATCTCCACATGAAAAATAATCCATGCATGAAAAACAAGTGAATGAAATCTTCACAAATGTGAAACTTAGAATATCATGAACACAAAGTATCACTAAAGAGAAACAATCATCTACAAAACATGTGCACTAACATGGTTTAGGGCTTGAAAGTGTATTCAAGGCCGAATGGGCACCTCCTCATGCAAGGCACTCCCCTTATTATGTGCAAATAGCCTTAATTTACGAGAAAATGAGGGCATTATAGCCATATTAAACTCCTTGGTGTAGAAGGCTCTGTTGTTGGTGTACATCTAACCTGAATTTGGCTTTGGAAGGGGATACAACTCCACTTGGCATCTCCTCTATGAGAGCACTCCTCCAGATGATCATTTACATTACATTGATGAAATTTTATGCTGTAAAGGCTACTTGTCAAAAACCACAAAATCTGCTTTCTAAAGAGTTTTCAGGCACAGGTATTCTGTAATACCCCACTTATTGTCTCTATTTAATGCATCTTCTAGAATTTTTTATTCAGGGAATCAATATTTGTTACAAAGTTCATCAATGGCATCTTTTTTATGGAATTTTTACAATCTTTTACACAAAATTTGTATAGAAAACAATAGATGCTGGCTGGGTTAAACTTAGGAGTTTAATTTGTATAGAAAACAGTAGATGATTCGTAAGTTTTTCAAAAAAACATTCTAGGAGCAAGGATCATGTTTTTTCCTTTTTCAAATCTGCAATTTGCAAGAGTTCAACAATTGATGAAAACCACAAACTCTGTTTTCTAAAGAGTTGCTGGAACACAAATAGACTGACCTTCCTGCCATTATTTCCATTGTTACATTACTTTATTTATCCTAAACTGGACTGACTTGGATGAAATTTTATGCTCTAAAGGCTACTTGTCCAAAACCACAAGCCTAGTCCTTAGTCATTGTTACATTACTTCATTTGTCCTAAACTGGACAGCTCTAACTGGAGATGGAGGGAACTAAGATGAAAATTTCCTATGGTAAGAGATTGTAACAAATCTTTAACCAAAGTATATATGTGGCTGGAGAAAAAAAGTCACATCCTAAAGAATAATATGATTTATGATAAGTTTTAGGGGTATTCACTTGACATGTTAGCTAAAATTCCCATGATTGTCCCCAGAATATTTGAAAGGTCCATTAACACAAAGAAAAGCACATGGAAATATCTAGCACAAAATTTGTATAGAAAGCAGTAGATGCTGGCTGGGTTAAACTTAAATTTATATAAAAAGTAGTAGATGATTTGTAAGTTTTTCAAAAAAACAATCTAGGAGAAAGGATTATGTTTTTTCCTTTTTCAAATCTGCAATTTGCAAGAGTTCAACAATTGATGAAAACCACAAACTCTATTTTCTAAAGAGTTGCTGGAACACAAATAGAATGACCTTCCTGCCACTGTGTCCATTGTTACATTACTTCATTTATCCTAAACTGGACTGGCTTGGATTATAGTTTGTTGCAAGAGTTCAACAATTGATGGTAAGGTAAGCAAATCATTGCAAAGTTCATCAATGACAGCATTTTTATGGAGTTTTTACAATCTTTTAGCCATTTTGATAAATTGATGAAAACACCAAGTAGGCAAAGTGTTATGCAAAAGCGATATAGTCAAATTAGATTTGCAAGACTATGTTTGATCCAACACCCAATAACACATGTTTCAAATGGATTTTCCACGAACATTACATTGATGAAATATTATGCTGTAAAGGCTACTTATCAAAAACCACAAACTCTGTTTTCTAAAGAGTTTTCAGGCACAGGTATTCTGTAACACATGGTGTTACATTTAATAGGCCTTGTATATGCCATGTAGTCAACCATCCATGTGAAATCAAACGATTTTCCTATCCTGCACACCTTGCATATCATTGGTTGGAATTTGATGGGGAAATCCAAAAATGGAGCTGAAAGAGGTTTTTCCATAGGGTAATGAACCCTAACTCACTTTTCATTTGGATCATTTTTTCTGTGGGTTATGCAGCCTAAGGTTCGATATGAATGCCATACCTAAATTGGTTTTTAATATACTTCTCGCTGTCACCACAACAGTGGTTAGAGTACAGAGTTATGGCAAGAGCCTTATCATCTAGGCCATTTAGTTGTGGCAGCAAGATTATAGAAAGGCTTGAGTGTAATAGAGAACATTAACAAAGAAATTAGTAGAACCTTACTAAAAAGATCAAACTGATTAATATGTCAATATTGAATGATATCGTCAGTATAATGAGAGCAGCAAGATGACCTTCAAAATGAATGAAAAATCGGCAACTTATGTATTGACACATCAGATTACATCAATAGGTCAAATAGAACTGGACATTCCACAACTTAAGCACTTCCAGAATAATAAGGGAGACAGATTTGAACAAAAAATACACCAACAAGTTTACAATGGCAGCCATATACATCGTATTTCAATTTTCACCTACAAAAGAGACACAAAACTAGTCCTTATTCATTGTTACATTACTTCATTTGTCCTAAACTGGACAAATCTAACTGGAAATAGAGGGAACTAAGATGAAAATTTCCTATGGGAAGAGATTGTAGCAAATCCTTAACCAAAGTATATATGTGGCTGGAGAAAAAAAGTCACATCCTAAAGAATAATATGATTTATGTATTCTATAACACATGGTGTTACATTTAATAGGCCTTGTATAGGCCATGTAGTCGACCATCCATGTGAAATCACACAATTTTCCTATCTTGCACACCTTGCATATTAGTGGTCAGAATTTGATGGGGAAATCCAAAAACGAAGCTGGAAGAGGTTTTTCCATAGGGTAATGAACCCTAACTCACTTTTCATTTGGATCATTTTTTCTGTGTGTTATGTAGCCTAAGGTTCGATATGAATTCCATACCTAAATTGGGTTTTAATATACTGCCTAATGTCACCACAGAAGTGGTTAGAGTACAAAGTTATGGCAAGAGCCTTATCCTCTAGGCCATTTAGTTGTGGCAACAAGATTACAGAAAGGCTTAAGTGTAATAGAGAACATTAACAAAGAAATTAGCAGAACCTTACTAAACAGATCAAACTGATTAATATGTCAATATTGAATGATATTGTCAGTATAAAGAGAGCAACATGATGACCTTCAAAATGAATGAACAACCAAAAAATTATGTATTGACACATCTGATTACATCAATAGGTCAAATAGAACTGGACATTCCACAACTTAAGCACTTTCAGAATAATAAGGGAGACATATCTGAACAAAAAATACACCAGCAAGTTTACAATGGCAGCCTTATACATCGTATTTCAATTTTCACCTACAAAAGAGACACAAACCTAGTCCTTACTCATTGTTACATTTCTTCATTTGTCCTAAACTGGACAACTATAACTGGAAATGGAGGGAACTAAGATGAAAATTTCCTATGGGAAGAGATTGTAGCAAATCCTTAACCAAAGTATATATGTGGCCGGAGAAAAAAAGTCACATCCTAGAGAATAATATGATTTATGATAAGTTTTAGGGTTATTCACTTGACATGTTAGCTAAAATTCCCATGATTGTCCCCATAATCTCTGAAAGGTCCATTAGCACAAAGAAAAGCACATGGAAATATCTAGCACAAAATTTGTATAGAAAAAAGTCGATGCTGGCTGTGTTAAACTTGGGAGTTAAATTTGTATAGAAAACAATAGATGATTCGTAAGTTTTTCGAAAAAAAATTCTAGGAGCAAGGATTCTAGGAGTAGCCTTTACATTGATGAAATATTATGCTTGAAAGGCTACTTGTCAAAAACCACAAACTCTGTTTTCTAAAGAGTTTTCAGGCACAAATATTCTGTAACACATGGTGTTACATTTAATAGGCTTTGTATAGGCCATGTAGTCGACCATCCATGTGATATCACACGATTTTCCTATCCTGCACACCTTGCATATCAGTGGTTGGAATTTGATGGGGAAATCCAAAAATGGAGTTGCAAGAGTTTTTTCCATAGGGTAATGAACCCTAACTCACTTTTCATTTGGATCATTTTTTCTGTGTGTTATGCAGCCTAAGGCTCGATATGAATGCCATACCTAAATTTGGTTTTAATATAGTTCCCATTGTCACCACAACAGTGGTTAGAGTACAGAGTTATGGCAAGAGCCTTATCCTCTAGGCTATTTAGTTGTGGCAGCAATATTATAGAAAGGCTTGAGTGTAATAGAGAAAATTTAAAAAGAAATTAGCAGAACCTTAATAAAAATATCAAATTGATTAATATGTCAATATTGAATGATATCGTCAGTATAAAGAGAGCAGTAGGACGGCCTTCAAAATGAATGAACAGTCGACAACTTATGTATTGACACATCAGATTACATCAATAGGTTAAAAAGAACTGGGCATTCCACAACTTAAGCACTTCCAGAATAATAAGGGAGACCGATCTGAACAAAAAATACACCAGCAAGTTTACAATGGCAACCTTATACATCGTATTTCAATTTTCACCTACAAAAGAGACGAAGATATAAGCACAAATCTGTTATTAGCCCTTTCTCTGTTGCCTGAAAGAAACAATGTACTTGGCCTAAAGGGAGCTTTTCTCCACTTGAATTCCCCTTAATAAAGAATCCTCATCTCCTTTTATCGCACCTCTTTGAACCCTAGGGGTCTAGATCAAGGGAGGTGGAGTAATAAAATAGTCTTCCACCAACCCATCCTCCATTAAATATCATTAAGAAGCCACCTGATAACTTCCCAAGTGGATCACTCCTCATCTAACATGGTTTAGGACTTGAAAGTTTAATAAATTGATGAAAACACCAAGTAGGCAAAGTGTTATAAAAAAGCGATATAGTTAAATTAGATTTGCAAGACTATGTTTGATCCAACACCCAATAACACATGTTTCAAATGGATTTTCCACAAACATTACATTGATGAAATATTATGCTCTAAAGGATACTTGTCAAAAACCACAAACTCTGTTTTCTAAAGAGTTTTCAGGCATAGGTGTTCTGTAACACATGGTGTTACATTTAATAGGCCTTGTATAGGCCATGTAGTTGACCATCCATGTGAAATCACATGATTTTCCTATCCTGCACACCTTGCATATCAGTGGTTGGAATTTGATGGGGAAATCCAAAAATGGAGCTGCAAGAGGTTTTTCCATAGGGTAATGAACCCTAACTCACTTTTCATTTGGATCATTTTTTCTATGTGTTATGTAGCCTAAGGCTCGATATGAATGCCATACCTAAATTGGGTTTTAATATACTACCCACTGGCACCACAGCAATGGTTAGAGTACAGAGTTATGGCAAGAGCCTTATCCTCTAGGCCATTTAGTTGTGGCAGCAAGATTACAGAAAGGCTTGAGTGTAATAGAGAACATTAACAAAGAAATTAGCAGAACCTTACTAAAAAGATCAAATTGATTAATATGTCAATATTGAATGATATCGTCAGAGTTATGGCAAGAGTCTTATCCTCTAGGCCATTTAGTTGTGGCAACAAGATTACAGAAAGGCTTGAGTGTAATAGTGAACATTAACAAATAAATTAGCAGAACCTTACTAAAAAGATAAAACTGATTAATATGTCAATATTGAATGATATCGTTAGTATAAAGAGAGCAGTAGGACGACCTTCAAAATGAATGAAAAGTCGACAACTTATGTATTAACACATCAGATTACATGAATAGGTCAAATAGAACTGGACATTCCACAACTTAAGTACTTCCAGAATAATAAGGGAGACAAATCTGAACAAAAAATACACCAGCAAGTTTACAATGGCAGCCTTATACATCGTATTTCAATTTTCACCTACAAAAGAGACGAAGATATAAGAACAAATCTGTTATTAGCCCTTTCTCCATTGCCTGAAAGAAAAAATGTACTTGACCTAAGGGGAGTTTTTCTCCACCTGAATTCCCCTTAATAAAGAATCCTCATCTCCTTTTACCACACCTCTTTGAACCCTAGGGGTCTAGATCAAGGGAGGGAGAGTAATAAAATAGTCTTCCACCAACTCATCCTCCATTAAATATCATTAAGAAGCCACCTGATAACTTCTCGAGCAGATCTCTCCTCATCTAACATGGTTCAGGGCTTGAAAGTTTGATAAATTGATCAAAACACCAAGTACACAAAGTGTTATGCAGACATTTGAAGTTTTTCATAGCAGCCTTCAAAATGAATGAACATCTGGAAACTTATGTATTGACACCAAAGTATATATGTGGCTGGAGAAAAAAGTCACATCCTAAAGAATAATATGATTTATGATAAGTTTTAGGTGTATTCACTTGGCATGTTATTTAAAATTCCCATGATTGTCCCCAGAATCTCTAAAAGGTCCATTAGCACAAAGAAAAGCACATGGAAATATCTAGCACAAAATTTGTATAGAAAACAGTAGATGCTAGCTGGGTTAAACTTGGGAGTTAAACTTGTATAGAAAACAATAGATGATTCGTAAGTTTTTCAAAAAAACATTCTAGGAGCAAGAATTCTAGGAGTAGCCTTTACATTGATGAAATATTATGTTGTAAAGGCTACTTGTCAAAAACCACAAACTCTGTTTTCTAAAGATTTTTCAGGCACATGTATTTTGTAACACATGGTGTTACATTTAATAGGCCTTGTATAGGCCATGTAGTCGATCATCCATGTGAAATCACACGTTTTTACTGCACACCTTGCATATCAATGGTTGGAATTTGATGGGGAAATCCAAAAATGGAGCTGCAAGAGGTTTTTCCATAGGATAATGAACCCTAACTCACTTTTCATTTGGATCATTTTTTCTGTGTGTTATGCAGCCTAAGGCTTGATATGAATGCGATACCTAAATTGGGTTTTAATAAACTGCCCATTGTCACCACAACAGTGGTTAGAGTACAGAGTTATGGCAAGAGCCTTATCCTCTAGGCCATTTAGTTGTGGCAGCAAGATTACCGAAAGACTTGAGTGTAATACAGAACATTAACAAATAAATTAGCAGAACCTTAATAAAAAGATAAAACTGATTAATATGTCAATATTGAATGATATCGTTAGTATAAAGAGAGCAGCAGGACGACCTTCCAAATGAATGAATAGCCGGCAACTTATGTATTGACAAATCATATTACATCAATAGGTCAAATAGAATTGGACATTCCACAACTTAAGCACTTCTAGAATAATAAGGGAGATAGATCTGAACAAAAAATACACCAACAAGTTTACAATGGCAGCCTTATATCATATTTCAATTTTCACCTACAAAAGAGATGAAGATATAAGCACAAATATGTTATTAGCCCTTTCTCCGTTGCCTGAAAGAAACAATGTACTTGGCCTCAAGGGAGTTTTTCTCCACCTGAATTCCCCTTAATAAAGAATCCTCATCTCCTTTTACCGCACCTCTTTGAACCCTAGGGGTCTAGATTAAGGGAGGGAGAGTAATAAAATAGTCTTACACCAACCCATCCTCCATTAAATATCATTAAGAAGCCACCTGATAACTTCCCGAGCGGATCACTCCTCATCTAACATGGTTTAGGGCTTGAAAGTTTGATAAATTGATGAAAACACCAAGTAGGCAAAGTGTTATGCAAAAGAAATATAGTCAAATTAGATTTGCAAGACTATGTTTGATCCAACACCCAATAACACATGTTTCAAATGGATTTTCCACAAACATTACATTGATGAAATATTATGCTCTAAAGGGTACTTGTCAAAAACCACAAACTTTGTTTTCTAAAGAGTTTTTAGGCACAGGTATTCTGTAACACATGGTGTTACATTTAATAGGCCTTGTATAGGCCATGCAGTCGAACATCCATGTGAAATCACACGATTTTCCTATCTTGCATACCTTGCATATCAATGGTTGGAATTTGATGGGGAAATACAAAAATGGAGCTGCAAGAGGTTTTTCCATAGGGTAATGAACCCTAACTCACTTTTCATTTGGATCATTTTTTCTGTGTGTTATGTAGCCTAAGGCTCGATATGAATGCCATACCTAAATTTGGTTTTAATATACTGCCCACTGTCACCACAACAGTGGTTAGAGTATAGAGTTATGGCAAGAGCCTTATCCTCTAGGCCATTTAGTTGTGGCAGCAAGATTACAGAAAGGCTTGAGTGTAATAGAGAACATTAACAAAGAAATTAGCAGAACCTTACTAAAAAGATCAAACTGATTAATATGTCAATATTGAATGATATCGTCAGAGTTATGGCAAGAGCCTTATCCTCTAGGCCATTTAGTTGTGGCAACAAGATTATAGAAAGGCTTGAGTGTAATAGAGAACACTAACAAAGAAATTAGCAAAACTTTACTAAAAAGATCAAACTGATTAATATGTCAATATTGAATGATATTGTCAGTATAAAGAGAGCAGCAGGACGACCTTCAAAATGAATGAACAACCGACAACTTAGGTATTGACACATCAGATTACATGAATAGGTCAAATAGAACTGGACATTCCACAACTTAAGCACTTCCAAAATAATAAGGGATACATATCTGAACAAAAAATACACCAACAAGTTTACAATGGCAGCCTTATACATCGTATTTCAATTTTCACCTACAAAAGAGACGAAGATATAAGCACAAATCTGTTATTAGCCCTTTCTCCGTTGCCTGAAAGAAACAATGTATTTGACCTAAAGGAATTTTTTCTCCACCTGAATTCCCCTTAATAAAGAATCCTCATCTCCTTTTACCGCACCTTTTTGAACCCTAGGGGTTTAGGTCAAGGGAGGGAGAGTACTAAAATAGTCTTCCATCAACCCATCCTCCATTAAATATCATTAAGAATCCACCTGATAACTTCCCGAGCGGATCACTCCTCGTATAATATGGTTTAGGGCTTGAAAGTTTGATAAATTGATCAAAACACCAAGTATGCAAAGTGTTATGCAGACATTTGAAATTTTTCATAGCGGCCTTCAAAATGAATGAACAACTGACAACTTATGTATTGACACATCAGATTACATCAATAGGTCAAATAGAACTGGACATTCCACAACTTAAGCACTTCCAGAATAATAAAGGAGACAGATCTGAACAAAAAATGCACCAGCAAGTTTACAATGGCAGCCTTATACATCGTATTTCAATTTTCACGTACAAAAGAGATGAAGATATAAGCACAAATCTGTTAATAGCCCTTTCTCCGTTGTCTGAAAGAAACAACGTACTTGGCCTAAAGGGAGTTTTTCTCCACCTGAATTCCCCTTAATAAAGAATCCTCATCTCCTTTTACCGCACCTCTTTGAACCCTAGGGGTCTAGATCAAGGGAGGGAGAGTAATAAAATAGTCTTCCACCAACCCATCCTCCATTAAATATCATTAAGAAGCCACCTGATAACTTCCCGAGTGGATCACTCCTCATCTAACATGGTTTAGGGCTTGAAAGTTTGATAAATTGATCAAAACACCAAGTACGCAAAGTGTTATGCAGACATTTAAAAATTTTCATAGCTTGACTACGATAGTGGTCTAAGATCTGTCATGGCACATGATTCAAACAATATGTAGAACATACAATAGTAATATTCATAACAAAACTCAATGAAATAAACACATAAGACTCTTCACAACATCACCATCGATCTTGCACTCTGTTGCAGGGAGTTTGAAACCTTACTCTGACAGGCAGCTTGAAACCTTCTGACAGCAGCCCAACAATTGCAGCCAAACGGAACATCACTTCAGTTAGTGGAAGTCCTCAGCAGTCAACATCACTCAGACACAATAAATTTCTTCAATTCTTCACTGGAACAGATGCAGTAGAAGAGATATGGCACTTCAGTCAGTGGAAGTCCTCTGTAGTCAGCAACACTCAGACGCAGCAAATTTCTTCAGTTCTTCATTGGAACAAACGCAACATATGAGATAGATGAACAATGAATGAAAGAAAGACATTTAAAACAAAATCTGAAAACATTTAAAACACAATCTAATAACTACCAAGCTTGCTGGTCTTTCTAGTTGCGGTTGCAGGTCTCCCTCCTCATTCTTCCAGCTACCTCTTCTCTGCAGCAAATGCAGCTATTAGCCAGGGAAGGACCAACTGCCCCTTCTCTGCAGCAAATGCGGCTATTACCTAGGGAAGGATGACTGTAGTGGATTAATGTTGGATATTGCATATTAAGGTTTTTAGTTATGTTTTGTTTTTTTAACTGTTTTATATTTATGGCTCAACATTCTTTAATCATCTAACAAGGCATCTGACGGTCAACAATAGTACACATGGGCAGGTAAGAGAGTTGTTTTCAAATAATGACGCCTTACGACGTAACAAGTGTTGCATGACAACTTAGTCTCTGCTATTTAAATTAGTAATCATGCTTTTAGAAAAATAATATATAAAAAATTCTAACCTTAAAAATGAGGAGTAATTTGATATTAATCATCAAACCAACAAAAAGGAAGAGATCTCTTGTACACACGTAAAGAAATAAAAACACCAAGGTAATTTTATGCATATGTGAAACAAAAGCAATAAATAACCATATCACATAATTCAAAAAATTTCAAATAATTGAAATATGAATGATCTCTTTTTCACGTGGTTCAAAAAGGATCATATACATCTATCCATTCCTCCTTGCAAAAGCTTGACTCATGGATGCCATATTTTGGATAATTATTAAAAAGTACAAATATTTGGAAATAGGTATTGTATTTTAGAAATACAATGTTAATTGATAAAAAGTAATAGCTAATATTTAATAGAAATATTTGGAAATAGGTATTGTATTTCAAAAATATAATGTTAATTGATAAAAAGTAATAGTTAATTATGTGGGAGGTTTTTTTTTTAATAGTTAATAGTTAATAGTATGGGCATGCTGTTGCCAACTATTTTACCGCCATTTTCACGGACCAATTCACTACACAACTCCTTAACATCTGGCTGTTACGTTGTATTTACCCGCTGCCGATCAGAGCAAGAGTTCGTCACTGTACTTATGTTATCCATTTTCTTGGCAATCACTGAATCACTGATTCATGGAAAGGAAATATGGATCATTCCAACAAATTATTTATTATTAAATTGGAAGGAGCATGATAAAATGATGGAAGGCAAGGTACACTCGGCATGATTCTGCCTGATCGCTTTCTATTAGTAAAACTGATGAACAAGTCACTTATTCAGAAGATAAGTGAATAAATAATTTGGAAGGGACTGATTTCACTACAATTTAGTGATGCACGTGAAGAAAAAAAACGGATATTAACCACAACGGGCAGCCAAAATTTAACTATTGTCATTCATTAAAGTCATAGCAAACAGTAAATGAACCAACTTTCCAAAGTTTAAAGCTTTGCTGTTGATGATTTATGAAAGGGGCACTTATAATTCATTAGTTTCACTAACGTAGAGAGAGTTTTGTTTTAGAAAAGTCACTTGGTTTCCATTTTTATTTTTTTTCTTTTGCTAATTTAATCATTGTAATGTTTATTTTCTATTCTACAATTATTTTATTTTAATTTACTAAAATCAAACTAAACTAATTTTTTTTACTACAATATTACAACAATTTTATATTAAAATTAACAAAGTTAGTGTTATATAACTAAGAAAGTTGTGTATCTATAATTCTCTAGTTACAATAGTGCAACAACTTTATTGCCACAATCCTCCATTTCCCTTATACATTTAATAAACAATATAATTTCTCTAGATAAATTCAAGTATGAATAATGTAGTATAGTAAAAGATTATCATAACAAATTGATAGAACACACTCCAAAGCTACAGTGGCAACCCACAAAGATCTTACAACAATATAATCAAACATATAATTGACACATTTTTTTTCTCATAAACATAGAGAAATATTGAAACTATTCAAGAAACAATGGACACAATGCTTACCCCAGAAACTCTAATGGAAAAACTAACTTTGAATGGGGGTTCAATATTTAATTTTAGTAATTTGTGCTTACAATGCTTTCATTGCTCTTTATGTGTCACCTTCTCTTGGCCAAAAGACCCATTGAGAATGCAAGTGAAGGAAGAAATAATGAGATATGGGGCGAAGGGAAAGGCCAACAACCATGATCCTTCATTTCCCATTCCTCAGTCTTTTCTCCTATTTATGTTTCTTATTTTATTTATTTCTCTATTTTTTCTTTCTATTTGTCTTATTCACTTTTCAATTTGCATTGTTTGCTAACTTTCATAGATTGTCGAATTGGTTTGCAACTACTAACTCTTACAAATATTTATTAGTTTAGATCCATTTTCGATCACATATCCCCATTGAGATTTTTTTTGGTCTTTGGAAGCTTAAATGAAACTAATCTAAATCAAAGTGCCTTTTGTCTACTACTCTAGAACATGGCTCTAACTTTGGCTCCTACCTATAATTATGATTTTGGCTTATGACTTTGGTTGTTGGCTTTGGTTCATGTCACTTGTTCCTGTAATCCAAAATTCTACTCACTTACTCCTAGTTTTAAGCAATCCCCAAATCCAAATTTTTAGAATCAACTTCCTTTCCCATCTTTCTATATACTATAGACAATCCATCTAGAGAATCAACGAAGTTAAGTTGAATGTTGACCAATAAAATATTATGGACATTCCATTGAACAATTTGCCACAATGGATCTGCCAAAATGAATCTTATAAAAATATACTTAAAATCCCAAACCTATACTATGAGGGTTATTTTCCTTAGACATTATGTATCCAATATATATAATATGGAAAATAAAGACAAACAAAAATACAATCTCTCACAACCATAATAACACAACCATAATAGCTTCATTTCAGTTTTGAAAATATTTGTAATTAAATTAGCATTTTAACAACTCAATTAGTAATAATGACAAGAGACAAATCAGATTTGTACTATCTAACTTTTTTGTTCAATGAAACATATGTATTTCAGCTTTTGCGTAAATATTTTATGTCCCACTTGACAATATTTAGCCTTCATATTCATTAGCACAACCTTTGCACTTCACATCACGTTCATCCTTCATATCAATCTTGATGACAATAAGTTTCCTTATCATGACTGTTTGACACCAATGCCGATATTACCAACAACAAGTACCATGTTGGACACCTGTTTTGAATTTTGAACTAGAAAAATGATTTTTTCTTTTGGAAGAAATTTGTTTCATTCTTTCCTAATATGTTGCTCCATTGTTGGATGCATTTTTCTTATTTTTTTTCTTAATATACTTGGCATCTTAATTTAAAGGTATGACATGTTGGATTATTCTTGTATCACATGTTTTGAGGTTACAATATGTCTATGCAAATACATCTTTGTATTCTTTATTGATACAAATAGATGAAACTTTTTCTAGAGACATACAACCAATACCTAAATTGATTTAAAGAGCATGTTGCTTAGTACCAAGATTAATTACCTCATACTGTATAAATTAATTATTCGTCTTGTAGTTTTTAACTTCATTGGATTCTTTATAGAGATCATAACATTTCTCCATGGGAACCATAAACTTTAGAATGAATTTTTCAGTTTTGGGATCTACTTTTGGAGTTAAAATGTTAGCATATTCATCATGTTAAACCACATCAATGGCCAATTATCTAAAAGTGTCTTCCTAATTTAGAAACTCCAAAATCTAGTCATCATCATCAAATATTCTCCAATTTGTAATATTATCTAGTTACCTCGAAGGCATTTTCTTTGCTGGCTTGGGGTGGGCAAACACTGTTCACCCTAGCCAATGAGAGCACTTGGATATCGCCCTTCCGAGCTGATTTAAAGGAAATTGACCGTTGACCATTGACTGTTAATGTTGTTGTCTTTGACCAGATTTGACTATTGGATGATATTTTGAATTTTGGATTGGCATACTTGAATATTGATTATTGGTTTTGGATATTTCCTAGTCAAAGGTTTGACTTAGACTCTTGAATGATGTACTTATACATTATTGTGAATTCACAACCTTAAATCTGCCAAATATTGTTGTTCTCGTAAAAATTTTGTTGTGATGGCCGATGAAGTTGGATAGTTAATGAACATCAATAAACTTATTATTAGGCATTAACTAGTATAAAGCACATCTATATTACTTGAATTCAAAGCCTTAAATCTACCCAATATTTCTCCTTTTTTTTTTTTTCCAATCGAAGAAAAAAATAGACTTTAATTTTGGAGTGATTATATTTCTTGACATACAACAAAATATTTCAACTACACATAACAGAAAAATATGAGATTTATCAATTTTTTTTTTTTCAACGGATCAAAGAGGAGCGTTTAAAGAGAAATAGAGGTGCGGTTATTCCTCTGAGTGGTCAGTATATGCTCTGGGATACTCATTCAATGCTCGTGTGGAAAAAATGATATGGCCTGTGATTCAAGCATACAAGATGTCGCTTGCTTCTGTAATTGATAAGAAAACCAACCTCGTTTCTTTTTCATCATATAGAGTCCCTATCTTGCCTTTTACGGCTGCTTCCATATCCTTGCATGCATCAGATTTAAACAATTGTCCCTATTCCTCTTACTGGCGTTCCTTTGCACCTCTTGGTGCAATTGCTAGTATTTAATAGTTTCTAATAGTGTGTGAGAGTGATGATGTTTTTGAACTTTTACAAAGTTCCAGCTGCTAGAGTCTTGATAAGCTGAAAGAGGCTTGCATTATTTATTAGATTTTAAAACATTTTCAACCACAAGATTTTTGAAATAGAGGGACTGTAAATGCTTAGAAGGACCTAGCTCGTAAAGCCTATAATATTATAGGTAATATCTCGATCCTATAATATCTCCATCCTGCAATCAACCTTCTCCAAGCTTGTATGAAAGAATGTAAAAAAAAAATGTTCCATATGTATTTATTTCTTTATTATTAATATTGTATTACAAATGGTTTCCTTTGATCTGAAAAAAAAAATAATGCTTTTATTATTTACTAAACAACTGTAGAATGCCACCCACTACCGTTTTGTTATTAGTAAAAGTTCCAATAACTAGGACTCTTAAACAAGGGAATATTGTTTCTGACGATAACATCTAGATTATTGGGGATTGACCCAACAAGGAAAAACATATAGATTGTATTGTCTATGTACCAAAATTCAAACAAAATTAAGGTCTATAAAACCTATCAATCTGGCAATAAAGAACTAACAAACAATCAACAGAAATAGTATTAATCTTCACTTTTATTTTAAAAAAAACAACTAAATGAAAAAACAAAGCAATATGCAAATATGGAGCCAAGTTGTGCTTCCCTGAATTAATCCTTGTAGCAAGATCACTTTTAGGGCCTCTCGCTTGCAACAGAGATGGAAAAATCCCTCCCTTGTAAAAGTGCCGAGTGCTACCATTTCATCATGAATTTTGTCTAGTGTTTTTTTTGGCTTTGCTCCTCTAGCTCTAAGATCACGTTGGTGAAATGGCCAAAGCCAATATGTTTCTATTTTTTCACTCCTAGCTCTGTCATTAATTTTGATTTGCCGCAAAGTTGCAAATGTTTATGAATTTAATGAAATATTCCTCCACCTATCACTAAGTTAGAATGAATGATATTTTAACGTCCACGAGACAAAAAATAGTTTATGGGACTATCGACTTCCTTATTTTTTGCCTTCTGTAATTCAATCCTTTTCTTACTCAAATTGATGATGAGCTGACCCAACCTTCTAAGAGTTCCCTCTCTGAAAAGACAATACCATGGAATTGATGCTAACATACTGCAGTAACTGTCCCTGATGTCTCTGAAAGCATAACATTCCAAAATGAAATGTTTTTCTAATTCCACTGCCCCAGAAGAGAAAAAAGTACATACCCTTTATTCTCAAGCTTCTTTAGGTCTCTTCCACCATCCCATTTCACACCGAAGTTGATGTGAGTTATTTCTTAATTGAGCAATAAGAACCTTTTCTCTCCACAGAATGCTAGCTCCAATGTACTCTTTTTGTTGGGAATCACAAGTGGGTTTGAATTCCTGAACATAATACTTCTTCTGTCTACCCAACTCTTTTCCCCATATACCCTTACAGAACTTCTCCAGCATAAAATTATTTAACTCCTTGCTATTTTTGGGACATGCATTAAGGTAAATATTCCATTTTTGCATCCATTTTTTGTTTTGTGTCATCCATGATTTATTTCTTTCACTCATACCTTCATTGAGGATAACTTTCATCCATCTACCTCCTCCTGTTTGCTCAATTCTTTTTAGATACCTTATAAGACACATCATGGAAATTGCTTCGATGGGAGCTGCCCCTATTTCACTCAATATTATCTCATACAGAACCAAAATTTTTATTTTGAACTTGCTCATGATCAAGCATTTTTGAATTTTTTGAATTTGTTTCCATTTTGAAATAGGGATACTGCTAGCCCAAAATTCACACCCATATAATAGCAATGGACAAACTAGGAGTTCAAAAAGTACTTTGATCGTGTTACAATCCCATAACTCTGCCTCTCTACATCTATTTTGAATGCATATAATGCTTTCCACCCTCCTAAAATTCTTTTCTTTCTGCAATCCTCCCAATTAATGAATTGGAGGCAATAATGTTGTTATAACTGAAGGATTTCATTAAGTTAGTCCATGTTTAACATATGGCATTAGTTTCGAGAACCCAATGTATATCTCTTTAATATGTCTATGTTGGCAAGGAAAAAGGTCTCTTGGGCAAGACCCAGGTTCAGGATGGAGGCCAACAAGGTTTTCTGCAGTATAGCACAACGCCGACATTTTCACCCTACTCTGAAGAGCAGAGAGTCTCACCCGAGGCGTGACGTGACCTTACTAATGGTTAGGATCAGATCAGGTATCGATCAATCATAACATATATCCTAAAACCCACAGGACTAAGTGATCCAAGAAAGTGTAAATACTCTATAAATGATAATACTTATCAACGTATTCAGGACGAAAAAACAAAATTTAAAGTAACCCGCATATTCAACTAAATCGGAGACACAGTACATAACTCATATCATCAAACCCAGAACATAATGTTTTGCATTAACAATAAGAGATAGTTACATTTCTCCTTAGGGCGATCCTGGCAGAACTGATTACAATAGTGTCACATATGATAGAATAGAATGAACAGAGAGAGAGAGAAAAACATAAACAGAACGAACAGAGCTCTCCTGCGGCTCCTGTCCTCTGATCCCTACTGTGCCAACCTTCTGTCTCTGTTGGCTGACTGTCTATTTGTTCCTTTTGCAACGCAACTGATAGTTCTCCCTTCCTTTCTGTTCTGGCGTTTGCTGCATCTCCCTGATCACTGGGCGTTCCATTGCTTGTTCTCTGTCACTTCCTTTCGACATATGTGCTTGTCCCTGCAACAGCCACACCACCTGCTCTTCGATTCTTTGCAACCGTGACATCTCTCTGTCTACTATGGTTGCGTTCTACCACCTGTTATCCGCAACTAAAAAACCGTTTTATTTCAAAACAAGGGCCCCAACAGGCCCCGACCACATTCTATTTACTCGTCCCAAGTCAATTATTTTCTACTGCCTCAGTCTCCATCGGTCCGCTTGCCTTTGTGGCCAGTCCTATCTTCTCCTTTTCTTCTCCCTGTCCAAACAAGGGCCCCAACTCGGGGACCTTCGCCAGTGCTGAAGCTTTGAGTTCTTTGAAGCCTGTAATGGCATATCGCCATCCCTGCATGAGAAGGTCTGTCTTTGCAGTGACATGTTCTACTTTTTTCTCCCCTGAGACGGGCGACAGATTACCAAAGACGTCCTTAATCTTGATGTTGTGATCAGATGATCATGTCCAAGTGAAAAAAATCCTCAAAAATGGAATTGCTCAGAATTGGTTGCAATCTGAACGACCAGAAAGGCCTCGTTGCTGCAATTCTGGTGCTATGAATGGGACTCAAATCCGATGTCATATGTGAAAGTTACTGAGGTTTGAAATCGCCTAATGACCTTCAAAACATGACTTTTTGACCAAAAAAATTGTCATTTAAAAAAATTTTATATGGCAAAAAATTATTTTTTATAATGTTTTATATGGGCCTATTATAGGATGCCACGTGGCCTGCACGGAGGCTTACACATGGCCCCAGGACAATGGTTAAAAAACATGTTGAAATGGTTAGAGGTCATGAGGGTCAAACCCTTGACCTGACTCCTCGGGCAGGGTCGACCCGACCATTATACCGCGGGGAAAACGTGCATAGTGGGCGAGTAGGCTCGTTCAAAACCTGAACGGAGGTAGATTTATATGGGCGAGTCGGGTCGTGGAGCTAAATGTGCAGTCGGGTCATGAAGAGTTAAAGTTAAATGGGCAGAGTTTTATGGATTAGTCCTCAGGGCTAAGCTCCGAGGCTATATGCCCAGGAGCTCAAAACCATCGGCTAGCAATTTGTTATGGCAGAGTTTGAAGAGGGCTATCCCCAGCATTAAGCACCCGACTCCATGTAACCTATAGGCGGTGACCAAGGGCGCGAGTTATAACCTATCCACCAGCATAAACAGTTTCCAAAGACATCGCATGTGAACGCGCCAGTTGGAACTAACAGTTACAATAAATAATGCCCCTAAAAATAGCGCGGTTCTGCCTAATCTGAAATGTCCACCTTTTTTGGTGGAGTTAACTGGATTTCCTCTAGTTTTGGAGGAGGTTTTCTAGTGCCACTGGGAAAAATATTGTTTAGGTCATAACTTTCTCAATATTGAACCAATTTGGACGAAATTTTAGTAAATTTTGGCTTTCTTCAGCATTTTGGAGTGTTTGGGATAGGTTGTAGAGTGAACAGAGGTGTTCTTCAGCAATTTTTGCTTCAGGGAAGAGGAAAGAGCCACTAGGGCCATCAGGGAGATGGAGCTGTATTGGGTTGCACTTCACTGTTTGAGGTGAAACAAAGCCATTTTTAGCTTATTTCTATCTTCTGAAGTCAAATTCACAACTTTTTTTTCCTGTTTAGGCATATTTATCATTGTGTAACCATTTTTAGCAATTTAATAGAGCAAGGACATACCATTGGGGAGCCTTGGACTGGAAGATGTAGCACAGGAGGGGTGAACTGCTTCATCATTTTGCTGTGTTATGATATGGTGAAGTTTAATTGATATGTATTTCTGTTGTTAGATGTTAAACATTAAATTTAATTAACAAATCCTCACACATAAATCTCAGAACATTACCAAAAACACTTTGTTTAACTTGCAAGACATGGAGAACACTTTTCAAAGATGGTATCAGAGCTCAAGATTTGAGCATTACAAATAGTTCCATTTTTAGATAAGATGGTATCAAAGCTCAAGATTTGAGCATTAGGAGCTAGAGTTTTACTCTGCATTTGTTCTTGTGCAAAGATATAGTTGACTATTTTCAAGTTTTGATGCTTAGTAGGCTTAAACTCAAGAGAGGTGAAGGACACTTGGTTAGAGCACAAAGTAATCCTCAACCAAGAAGGGCCAGAGAGCCACCTCCAAGACCCATAGAAGAAGCCTCAAACATGTCTTCAAGGGAAGGAGAAGCTCTTGAAGACATTGATCCCAAAGAAGAGGAACATTTGTTCCGAAAGGCTTTCTTGGACATGATAGAGATGGTGATGATACTCTACCAAGAAAGGAATGATAGGCTTGTTGGAGAAGGGTCTAGACACCAAAAAGAAGGAGAGGGTTCTTCAGGAGGAAAGAAAAGTGATGAGAAGTCAAAGAAATGACACGGAGGAAATGGTGATCCACCATCCCCATCTTCATCCTCTTCCTCTACATCGTCATCCTCAACTTCGGTGAATCAATCTCAGAAGTCTAAAACCTCTGGTAAAAGTCCATTTTTAAAGCTTGATGTTAAATTTGAGTTGCCTATGTTTAATGGTGAGGTAAATGCAGAGAAACTTGACAATTGGATAAGATAGTTGGAAGTTTATTTGACGATACAAAACCTTCATGAAGATGACACCAAGATTCAGTTAGCCTCTTTGAGAATGGAGGGAGCAACATTGGTATGGTGGGAAGCCAAGACCAAGGATGAAATTAAAAAACATGGTAAGATCACTTTATCATGGGCTGAATTTATTTCTGCAATTAAGCAACAATTTTATCCATTAGCTCATTTACAAAAGGCTATCATGAATTGGCAAAGTTTTAGACAACTTAAGGGACGAAGTGTTCAAGATTACACTCAAGAGTTTAGACGAAGGGCTTTATTACTTGGAATTGATTTGCATAGCCAAGAGACTTTGCTGAAATATATAGGTGGTTTACACAACTATCTTATACATACTATCCTTATGTTCAATTCTACTAGTCTAGACGAGGTTTGTGTCCAAGCCACACATTTAGAGGCTAGAGGTAAACAATATTTTGATGGGAATGAGGATAGGGAATTTAAAGGCAAAGGAAGGAAAAGAAATGCAGACTCTAGGAAAGAAAAAGGAAAGTTCTTTTGTAAAAAATGTTCCAAAACAAGCCACGATGAGGACCATTGCTGGAAACTTCATCCGGATTTAAAGCCAGAAAAATTTAAAACCAAAGATAAGGCCAAAGAAAAGGGCAAAACGGTTGCAATAGCTGAACAAGACTTAGGGTCTGAATCAGGAGATGAAACTAAAAGCATAGCCATGGTACTAAAGAACATAAAGGGGAAATATATTGTAAATGAAACAAATCCCAGTTCTAGCACTTTAAACTATCACATAGAAGCTCCAAATGAAGAGGGGAGGATAGAGCTATTTCATGTGAGGATCATTTCAAAACACACAAATATAGACACACTATTTGACAGTGGGTCTCAAGCAAACCTCATATTAGAATACTTAGTCAAGAAGCTGAAACTTGAGACCATTCCTCATCCAAAGCCATATCCACTTGGTTGGATTTGCAAGGATGCTAATTTACAAGTTTCAAGGAAGTGCATGTTGCTCTTCACCATAACAACTCATTACGTTGACTTGGTTGAATTAGATGTGGTACCACTTGACATTACAGGTGTGGTGTTGGGTAGTCCTTACTTATATGACAAAAAAGTGATCTTCCATCGCCATGAGAATAAGTATCACCTATTCAAGGATGGCAAGGAGTTTATTGTGAGAGCACATCAGAAGAAGCTAGAATCTTCCTTAGTGAATGCAGGGCAGTTGAAAAGGCTTGTCAATGCAAGTCAAAATTTGACTTTGTTGATGATTAAACACAAATATTTTGTACATAATCCTTTTCATGTTATTTCTGATTTAAATGATGATATGTTTCAGTCTGAAAGCAGGTTGTCTTTGGAAAAATATGACAAGATGTTGCACAAGGGGTCTTTAGTGTCGATCGGTGCAGAGAATAAAGTGTTGGTTCAAAGTGGTGCAAGAATCCAAGAAAGGGAAAAGCATGCAAGAAAAGAGGACACAAAGTTTAACACAGATAAATGTTGGTTTTAGAATGGAAGGTTGGTATGGTGAGAAAACTTGGTTGGGAATCGACACAATTACATGGTTCATTCGGCAAAAATTTGCCATAAGGACAGTTGGCAAGGTGAATCTTATTTCCAGTTTCCTTTGAAGGTAGACCATTGTAGGCACAATATGATTTGTGCAAATTTTAGTTGTTGTTTAGCAAATTCCAAAAATTTGCATCATGACACAGTCAAGGTTAGCAACAGTCGGTCAACAGATTTAAGGAAGAATTTATAATTTTATGAGAAGCTCAATTTGATGAAATCAGGAAGATTTCAGTAGTTCAAGGTTGGAAGAGTGGAGAATCAGTATCCTCATCTTCAATTTCTGTAATTCAGAGAGATTTTGGGGTCCAAAATCTTCCCATTGGGGAGGTGTGATCAGGTGATCATGTCCAAGTGAAAAAAATGCTCAAAAATGGAACTGCTCAGAATTGGTTGTAATCAGAACGACCAGAAAGGCCTCGTTGCTGCGATTTTGGCGTTGCGAATGAGACTCAAATCCGATGTCGTATGTGAACGTTACTGAGGTTTGAAATCGCCCAATGACCTTCAAAACATGACTTTTTGACTCAAAAAAATTGTCATTTTCAAAAAATTTATATGGAGAAAATTTCATTTTTATAATGTTTTATATGGGCCTATTATAGGATGCCACGTGGCCCCAGGCCAATGGTTAAAAAACATGTTGAAATGGTTGGAGGTCATGAGGGTCGAACCCTCGACCCGACTCCTCGGGTAGGGTTGACCCGACCATTATACCGGAGGAAAAACGTGCACAGTGGGCAAGTTGGCTCGTTCAAAACCTGAACGGAGGCATAGTTATATGGGCGAGTCGGGTCGTGGAGCTAAACGTGCAGTCAAGTTATGAAGAGTTAAAGTTAAACGGGCGGAGTTTTATGGATTAGTCCTCAGGGCTAAGATCCGAGGCCATGGCCTAGGAGCTCAAAACCACCGGCTAGAAATTTGTTATGGTAGAGTTTGAAGAGGGCTAGCCCTAGCACTAAGCCCCTGACTCCATGTAACCTACAGGCGGTGACCAAGGGCGCGGATTATAACTTATCCGCCAGCATAAACAGTTTCCGAAGACATCGCATGTGAACGCGTCAGTTAGAACTAACAGTTAGAATAAATGTTGCCCCTAAAAATAGCACGGTTCTGCCTAATCTGAGCTGTCCGCCTTTTTTGGTGGAGTTAACTGGAGTTCCTCCAGTTTTGGAGGATCTTTTCTAGTGCCACTAGGAAAAATCTTGTTTGGGTCATAACTTTCTCAATATTGAACCAATTTGGATGAAATTTTAGTCAATTTTGGCTTTCTTCAGCATTATTGAGTGTTTGGGACAGGTTGCAGAGCGAACAGAGGTGTTATTCAGCCATTTTTTCTTTAGGGAAGAGGAAAGAGCCATGAGGGTCATCAGGGAGATGGAGCTGTATTGGGTTGTACTTCACTGTTTGAGGTGAAACAAAAGCCATTTTTAGCCTATTTCTGTCTTCTGAAGTCAAATTCACAGCTTGTTTTTCTTGTTTAGGCATATTTTTCACTGTGTAACCATTTTGAGAAATTTAATAGAGCAAGGAAATACCATTGGGGAGCCTTGGACTGGCAGATGTAGCCCAGGAGGGGTGATTTGCCTCATCATTTTGCTGTGTTATGATATGGTGAAGTTTACTTGCTGTGTATTTCTGCTGTTATATGTTAAACAGTAAATTTAATTAACAAATCCTCACACATAAAACTCAAAACATTACCAAAAACACTTTGTTTAACTTGCAAGACATGGAGAACACTTTTCACACTAAATTATATGGAAATGGATACTTTGCATAGCATTACAAATAGTTCCATTTTCAGATCATGTTGGCCTCAGCGGCCATTTGCTGCATTGTTTGGGCTGTAAGCTTGACAGGCTGCCTTAGCTCCCGGAGGGCCTGTTGGGATGTTGCTGAATGTTCCTCAATTTGTTGGATCTTGACCTCCAGCTCTTCCGCTTAGTTGTACAATTGGTCAAGTCCATCGGGGTCTGTGGCTTCTTGAATCTCCTTCGACACCTGCTGCAGTTGTGCCGAAATTGAATTTGATTTCAAAGTGAGGGTTGTTGAACACTCATGTAGATTTTTCAGAAGGTCGTAGGCTTCCTTTACCGCGGTGCTCAGAGTTTCCTGCATCCCAACTACCTGGCTCTGTCTTTCTATTATCTTCTCCGTGTAGATGATCGCTGGGTCTGGTAGCACGACCTAGTTGCTAGTGCTACTTTTAGCTCCCTATTTTCTCGACTAAGATTCAAACATTCCACCCAGACGTGGATGGATTGGCCAACTACGTTTCCAGCTGACATGTCATCTGGTATCTGATCGTTATGAGCCGTTACTGTGGGCCAAAGATCCTTGAAAATATGTGTCATCGTGTCCAGTTGGCCCTGCAAGTTGTCCTTCTTTACCTTTAGCTGCTCGCGCTCTTCAGTAAGCGCGATGATTTGTACTTGTTGTTGCTCAAATTTCTGCTGGATTTCTACGTGAAGCCCTTCGGCTTACTGTGTTGCTTGCTGAATAAGATTATACAACTGCACTGTTCCCCAGGTCTGCATGATATTAGCTCCGTACGTATCTTGATTTTGTGGTCTCTCCTGGAGTGGTTGACCGCTTGCAATGGAATTTTCTGAGTGTTCCTGCGGTGATTGCAGTGATGTTGGTCACGGAAAATTATTATTAGGGTTTCCCATGCTTAGAGTGGGCTGCATCTGGTGAAGTATCAAGTTTTCTTGTTGAAACGAGTTCAGCTCTTTAGGCGGGGGTGTTGTATCTGCAGTAAAATATCCCCCATGACTTAAAAGGTCCTGGAAAGTGACCTGTTCAACCAGGGTTTGGTTAACCTCAGGTACCAATGCTGTACCAGAGTTATCTTCCACCTCATTGTCTCCATTTTTCTTACTCTTTGCTCTGACTAGGTTGGATATGGTGGCTAATGTGGAGGGTGTTCGGGCTGGATGATCTTTAGAGGTGAATGAAGTGTGGGTAGATGAGTGGTGAGTGCGAGGCGGAGATATACAAATATTTAAAAAGGAATAGGGGTTGATTAGAGGTAACTCCTGAGTTACCTAGGTCTCTGTCAACGACTCTTCTTGGATTGGGGCCCCCGTGTCCATTGGTTGCGTTTGATATTCCCCCGTGAGATTAACGACATGGCTAGACATTGTAAATTTTGCCTTCTTGGCTTTTGGTGTAGCTACGGGTGGTTTTGAGGCCTTACTCTTTTTGACAGGGACTGTGGTTGTCGCTGCTGGTGAATTAAACAAATTAAGTGTTATGGTCGTGACTATGGGGACTGTAATGGAAGGGGAGGCAGAATTGTTGGCCTGAAATTCTGTAAACGTGGGAAACAATGAGGAATCACTTGTTAGAGTTTGAACTACCCGATTAAAGCTTTGTACCTTTATGTTCAGTTCCTCGATGATTGGTGTTAGTTGTAGTTGCGACATTCTGGCCATCGCTTCCTCCAGGGTTTCTCCTGGAAATGGATCCGACAACATGCCATCAAATGAATAGCAGTAGACTCCGCTTCTGACCTCCATTTCTACACCGACCATGAACATACTTCCGTGTGGAGAGTTCTTTCATCGATTTGAAATTTCAACGACTTCATCTTGAAGGTCGATTCTGGCACACATGCTGGCCTGATGTAGGTTTGCTTATGGCTGAATCCAAAACATACTTGTGTAGAATAACTGTCCAGAAAGCTCCTTGGGATTCTCTGCTATCTCATCGTGACGTCAACCATTTGGCTGTACCAGAACTTGAATGCTTCCTCATTCACCTCCTTAGTGCTGGGGTCCCCTGATGCTTTCCAGGGTGTGAAATTCATTGCTAACGGTTGCCCTGTTGCAATTTCCAAAGGCTGTCTGATTCCTGGGAATGTCCATTTCCACATTGCCAGCGCCATGACAAGATATACGTAAATGAACCCAATGGCCCTCTTGTAATTATCCTCACAAGCCTCGAATAACTCATTAAGTAGAAATGAACACCAATTTAGCTGTGCCCTCTGGATACAGTGCTCCACAACGGAGATGGTATCCAGCGTACACTCCCCTTTCGTGTAATGTCTCATAGTTTTGCTCGCAATCAGATAGAAGAAAAACTTGACCGCTGGCTTGTTGATCAGGTCTATCTTGGCCCCCTTTCCTCCTCTCTTGGTGTCATACTTCCTGTAGTAGTTGCTGTCTCCTTATTTCTTCGCTCTCTTCGACACATTTTGGAATGCCATGGAGACGTCTCTCCCTTCTTATGATAGCCTGGTTAACCTGTGAATGTCTTCCACATGAATTGGTATTTCTCTTCCTAGACATAGTGACCCATTATGGATTCTGCTCAGCAAGAAATTTATGCACTGCATCATAGCCCCTATGGCGCCGAATACTGGAAGATTTCTGAGGTTCAATATGGTGGATTGCTGGATGCCTCTGAACTCTGGGAGTACTCTTGCTGCTTCTTGTCCTGCTTCTGTGGCATAATTTTCCATGTAGACTTGTTTTTTCATCGCTGGGAATTGAAATGAATCTGTCAGGTCAGTATCGATTAGAAATGTGCTATCATATTTTCCCACTAGCGACTCCATCTTATGGATTCTTTCATCGAGCTCCTGCTCAACGACTGATGGCGCTAAATTGGTCATTTTAGCTCTCCTTTGGTACACTTGCAGAGCTACTCCTTTTCTTTCCTTATAATTTCCTGCCTCTGGATGGCCCCTCTGAATTTCTTCTGCTGATGTTTCTCTTGCTACCTCTGCTGTTTCTGGTTCTAACTCGGATTTCTCCGGCATTCTTGCGCTATATTTCATGCAAGTTATGTAAGTAACCGACACACATGAGGTTGATAAGGCCCCATAACTAATTAATTTTCCATGCCTTTTCTCGCAGCTATAATCATGTGATTAGTTACCAGTATGAGGTGCATTCTGAAAAATCTGACTGTGGTTTCGGGAGTTGGGAAGACATGATGGGTAATGATTATGGCCTATTATGGAAAATTTATTGCGGTATGGACGATGCTAATTATGGAAATTAGTTCTCAAATCTCGATAATCCTACGGAATGACATGGGTAATATGAGTCATGATGATGGAATTATATTCAACACGCTTGGTCTCTGGCATGGATGACACGCTGGACACTACCCTCCCCACGACCACTATCGGTTGCGTTGCGGTCGCCGCATCGCAACTTTGAGTTTTTTCTTGGCTTTAAAATTTCTTTATTGGGATTTCTATCTAAGCTCTTCTTGGGTGCGAGGATGTTATTGACTCTATCTAATCTAATCTACCCTATGGACTCCTCTCGGTTGTGAGAGTTATTGAAAGTTGAAATGTAGAACTTAATCGTGATAGGGATTCAGGCGTGCGCCATTCACCCATCCTGGTAGTATCTGTCCATCCAGTTGTGCTAACCAAACTGCTCCTGAATCTCTGATTTCTATCACGTAGTATGGTCCTAGCCAATGCATTCTCAACTTTCCTGGGAACTTCTGGAACTTACTGTCATAAAGTAAAACTTTTCCTCCTACTAGGAACGTTTTGTGCTTGATATGGCGATCGTGCCAAGATTTTTGTCTCTCTTTTTGGACAGTTTGGTGGAATTCTGCTAGAAACCTATCTTCTTCTAGCTCTTGTAGTTCATGTAATCGCTCTTTTAGCGAGTCTTCCTCTGATAATTAGAGAGATGTTGTGATTAGGAGGCTCGGTATGATAAATTC